>BQNB010060318.1:0-33988 GCA_026074375.1 Tanacetum coccineum
TATTAAGAAGAACACACAGCAATAATTAAAAGATTACTTTTATTATCACACCTTGAACCTGCCTAACTTTGCAGATTCCTAAACACTTACTAATCGCTAACACTTCTTCTAAGACTTGTTTTAATACTCGTACTCGTACTCGTACTCATACCTAACTATGCCTTCCAATGGGTCCTTTTATAGACTTCAAGGATTAACCCTATTAGGCTTACAAACCCCTATTGGGCTTACAAACCGCCATACTTATCCTTTCCTAATACAAACTCTTCTAGAATGTTAAACCGATATAAGCAGTACTTTAACTTTATACTGATAGTACTTTAAACACTAGCAGTACTTTTATATAACTAGCAATACTTTGTTATCTTCCAGTAGTACCTTACAATATTTCCTAACAGTACTTTCCACATTTCTAATCTAAAGAAGTGCTTATCTGACAAATCCCTTGTCATTCCAATAAAAGAGCTTCGACTTGATGACAAACTTAACTTTGTAGAAGAACCAGTGGAGATTATGGATCGAGAAGTCAAGAAACTGAAACAAAGTTGTATTCGTATAATCAAAGTACGATGGAACTCTAAAAGAGGACCCGAATTTATGTGGGAACGCGAAGATCAAATTCGTACCAAGTATCCATATCTGTTTTCAAATATCACTTCAGCATCCAACTAAATCTCGGGACGGGATTTCTTTTAAGGGGGGGAGACTATAACAACCCGCAATTTTCATCAATGTAAATATCATCTATTAAATTAGATGCAATTTAATATCCATCTATTATATATATATATACCACCTTTTTACATGGAAATTTTTGCTTTATCTCATTATGCAACGTAACTTGCATCTCAAAAGTAAACGAGCTCACGCAACCTCTACCAATGCCATTTCTATCTATGTTTACATCATGTAAACATCCTAATATGTCAAGTCTATATCTTAATATCATTTTTACCAAGTACATTATCCATTTCACGTACTTTTTAAAACGTTATTTCAAAAACAAGCATTAAACGTTAACGTTTATATCTAAACCCTAATTACATGTAATGTATACATATAAAATGAATGTACAAGCCATTAAAGCATCTGTACAAGTATAAATACACCACATTTGAATATCTTTTCCATCCTAAATCAAGTTACAACTTTCTAAAGCTCAATGTACAAGTCAATGATGTAAGAAAGTCAAATTAGGTCATTTTATCTCCTAAATCACTTTGGTTTCTTTCTACCACTTTAGTACAAAGTACAAGCACTTAATGCATGAATTTTAAACCTTAAACCTAAACCCTAATTCATCCTAAACCCTAATCTAAAACCCAAAACCCTAAAAATAAAACCCAAAACCCTAATTTCACTTTCAACTAAAAACTAAACCCTAAACCTAAAACTAAGCCCTAAACCTTAATCATAAGCCTTAATCTCAGTCCTAACACTAATCCTAAACCTTAATCTATCCTAAACCCTAACCCTAACTCAATCTAAAAGTCCAAAACCCTAAACTAACCCGATACCCATTTTAACCCATTTTTACCCATTTTTAAACCAAGCACCCATCCAATCACCTCTATGACATCACCAAGAAGCCACCCAAGTAGCTTACAAGCACCTCCCTTTCAACTCTTGGCCACCAAGCTTGCTACATCATCACCTTGTCACCCTTGTTAGCCGTGACCTCCAAACACCCCTCCAACACCATACACTTTATCTCATATCTAGTTTCTAGCTTATAATACTCACCCTCCTAGCCCCCAATTCTCACTACTTTAGCCCTAGATATCTTACACCAAGTAAACTTGGGCATTAAGGGTCTTTTGACCCAATAAATACACGAACGAAGCAACCCTTTCAAATCATCCCTCAAAACTCATCTCACTCACTCAAATGGAATTCTAACCATTCCCTAGCAGCAAAAGAAGATCAAGAGAAGTCCCTAAGCTCATAATAGAATCCAAGAAGCAAGAAAAACAAAGTCTTGAAGCCATTCCTAGGCGTACGAGTCATAAAAACCTATTTCGACCCATTTTAGCTCAAGTAATCCTAAGATCTTGTTCCATAAGCTTATATTCTGTATTAGAATGTTCATAATACTCTTAAGATCATATATGAACTCTTGTTTGAAGCTTTGAATCCTCAAACCCATGTGTTTTTTATTAAAACCCTAAAAATGACCCGTTTTGATTTTCTAGCTAACGAATCCTTTTTCTAAACTTTTGTTATGTTAGAACATCTTATTTTAGCTTATTCTAATAAGTTATAACCTGTAAATATCATTTGAAATCCTAAAATAAGCTTGCATGGCTTTTCGGACTTGTTTTGCAAATATTTCCATACATATGAGTATATATCGTAACTTTCTGAAATTTATAACTAAAGGGGCTGGAAATGTCATTATTCTAAAGTTATAACTATAAGGACCTATTTTTCCAAGTTTCAAAGTTAAAGGTTTAAATTATATATACTTTATATATAAAGGACTAAAGTTGTAAAAGTTTATAAACCAAGGGTATATATTGCCAATTTTGCAAACTTAAAAATATAGAATATAATATTTTTATATAAATTATAAAAATATATATTCTTATTTTAAAACTCGATTTTATTAAAACCCGACACATTTATCGTTATTAATCATAAATCGACGTATTATTTCGTTATATATTTAACATAATTTATCATCAACTAACTTTTGAAGAAACTTAAAATCTTATCGTATCACAATACTAGGGAATTTCATATGAATGGTTTCATTTGAGTTTTTGTTTTGACGAGTTTGCTGGGTTAACGATTTAAAGTGCCCTGGCTCCTCAAACGATACTACATGGCCTAGGATTATGAAGCCCAACAGCATGACAATAGTTCCAAATAATTTTTAATAAATCAAAGATATACGTTAAACTTTATGAAGTTTTGAAACATAAACTATCACACTAAGACTTGACATATCACTCCAGGTTGCGTGACAAAGCCGTTACTTTCACTTGATATACTTTTGCCATCAATCAGATTTCCATATACTGTTAAGGATGGGTTCCTTTGCCGTCACTGTTTAAATATTGCTTGCTTGACGAAAACTTTAATTCGTTTGGTGTCCGTTTACGTTAAATGTTGATTTTTAACTTACGCGATTTAACTTTAACTATTAAAATTAAAAGTAAACGCGTGCGAGAATAGAAATAAATAGTGGATTAAATAGCGTCGTAAATGACCTGAAAATACGGAATGTTACATTTTATATTTTTCATTTTTCTTGTTTTTACTTTATAAATATACTACTAAAAGAAAATGAAAAATATTTTTGTATATTTTTTTTTAATAAGGAGAAAATATTCACAAACGAAAATGATAACTTCACGAAGAAGGGTCTTCAAAGCACTAATTGTTACAGCCAAACATACTACATACAATATAAGTATATAAGGATGTAAACAATTATAGTATAGTAAGTATTTTCCGTCTGATTTAAGAAACAAACTTTTAACCAAAGTTGTCTCAAAAACCTCCCGGGTCGTTTGTCCTCGACGAGGTGCGAATTGAAAATCGGTTAAGTCCGTGATCGCGTGATTTTAATGGTATCAAAGATTTTGATTTGGATTCTAATTCTACTAATGAAAATGCATAAAAACATTTAAAGGCAAACAAACAATTATGACCATTAAAGCATTCAAGAAATTAGGCATGTAAATGATAACGGGAAATTAAAAACGCGACATATAAGCAAAATTATCAAAATTAAACCCTAAAACTGCAAATTTAATTTGTATACATCCTAAATGACTAAAAATAATTTTCAGAAAAAGAATTATATTTTTTTTGATTTTTATTTTATTTATTCTGAATTAAAAACGACTTTAATCTAAAAAAAATAATTAAAAATAGTAAACTAATCCTAAAAATTCTTGAAAAATTATCGAAAGTAGATTGATCTGAGCAAAATCTAGGAAAAACACTAACTTAAAAATTTGCTTAATGAATAAGATCAAAATAAGCAGAAAAGCACGTATAAGCATAAACTCTAAAAGACTATAAGATATAAATGGTGCACTACTAAAATCGAAAAAGACCCAAGGGCAGATGGTTTAGTGTGTGTGGTGTGAGGCGTTAAAAGGTTGAGGTGGGTAGAGGTCAGGGGTTCGAGTCTTGCTCACCCCTGACTTCCCTACTTCCTTTTTTTATTTTTTATTTAAATTTTTTTTTTTTTTTGTTGAACAAAGTTGTAAAACAGCTGAAAACAATTACTTTTTATAAAAACAACTCTTTTTGAAACTTAAGCAATAAGCTAGAAAATTAGCTTAAAAGTCACAGATTGCATTTAAAAATGACTTTGGCTTTTTACTTAAACTAAGGAAGCTAGAAAACTTTAATAAGCTGAAATCAGAACTAAATAAGCTACAAACACCCTATAACCAACCTAATAAGAAAATTTGAGCCAGAATTAAGCAAAAGGAATAAGCCATAAACTAAAAGACAGAATAAGCACTTTTGTGCAAAACTGATTTGAAAAACAGTCAATAAGGCAACTTTGAGCTTATTTTTAAGCAAGCAAATAGAACCTTATGGCTTAATGACTTACAAAATTTAAAAACTTATCCTACAGACTTTTTAAAACAACAATTGAAAAGTATTTTGAAAATCAACAAAGCAATAAAAAAGCTAATTGAAAAAGCTGATACAGGCAGATTACACTAATTTTTTTTGTTTTTAAAAGTTTTATCAAAAGACAGAATGCTAATTTGCAGACCTAAAACAGATAGCTAAATGAACTTTTAAGAACAAAATAAGCCATAATCTATCTAATTTGACCTATAATCTATTTGTGCTCTAAGTTTTAAAAGCTAACTTCTACTCTAACTACTTAAATTTTAAGCTTGAAAATGGTTGTAAAGTCTTTTATACTATCTGGTGCAATTGACACTATTATGACCAAAACCTAAAACCAATTGATGCAGTCCATTAAAACTTATTTCTATACCTTTAAAACACCAAAACAAAAACAAATCCACTAACAATAACAACTAGAAACAATCAAAGCTCAAAGAGCTTATGAACTCAGATTCTAACTACAACACATAAAACTTGATAAAATCTAATCTTATCCTAACAAAAGCCTTCAAAACTAATCTATAATTAATAAATTAACTATCAATACTAACCAAAGTGGCTAGAAACACTACCAATACTAACTTGAGGTTAGTGCTGGTTTTGATCCAAACACCCCTTTAAGCTTTTAACCTCAAACTAAATCCTTCTAATCATAGATCCAGACCAAGAAACCTTATGACAAGATATTAAACATCGTATAATGATCCTAATTAGCAATTTTAATCACACAAATAAGCAAAAACATTAAGCTATCTAATTATGCTAATATATTTGGATTTTTAAAATGTATTAAATCAAATACATGTAAACTAAGATCTACACTACCAATTGGACACAATAAGCATCAAACATAATAATAAGCAGAATTAAGCTATTAACAACAATAATAAGCAGTTAAAAGCTGAATTGCAAAGTTAAGCTATAAAAGGAAAAATAAGAACTTACAAAAGCCTTTGCACAAACAAGGCTTATAAAAATTGCTCGAGGAGCTACTTAACAAGCTCCAGCTTATCTATGATAAGCTGGTAAGGTCCTGGAAGCCCTTCCACAACTGGCTTCCCTTCCATTATAAGTTGAGGTATGTTTGGGGAGGAATTGAGTGACAATAAGCTCAGTTAAGCTTTGAGAGCTTAACTGAGAGCAAAGCTAGCTTATTAGTGAATTAGAGAGCTTATTGAGCTTATTAGGATAAAAGAGAGCTTATTTAAATCATAGTGCATTAAAGTAAAAACATGAATTGAAAATTAACAATAATAAAACTGAGCTTTTATTGATTAAACAACTGAGTTCAAGCTTTTAATAGAAAGTTTACATCAAATTGAAAAACAATAAGCTAAAACTAAAACAATAAGCTAAAAACGACTAATTAAGCTAAACTACACTACCCTACTCCTAGATGTCTAAACTGTGTGTGCGAGGCTCCTTTTATAGGTGAGGAGTGAAACTTCTAGGCTCATAGATGCTCCCTTTGCTTCTAATCTCAACCATTAATCCCTAACTGCTTTCTAATCACTTGATCTCAACCGTTTATAGTCTCCACGTATGATTAGCCAATGATTGGCCTTGAGATTGCCAGCGTAGCTCCCAAATGCGTCATTGCATGCGTCATAAGCTTCTAGAAAGGTTAGATTTCATTAAGGCAGGGTAAATTTGGTGCAGGGAAACAGTAACTTTGATCATTTGAGGAGTTGACTTGGGTGTTCATTTTATATGTTTGACCAATGTTGACCCGTGTGTTATATGGGTTTATTTGGATCAGGATTATGGTGTTGGGCTTGGACAAAGGATTTAGACTTAGTTTTTATATAAAGTTAACAGCCGTTAGTCCTTGGACTAATAATGTAATTAGCCAAGGACTAACGGTGTAAAAGCTAAGGACATGGGATGAAATTGGTTGAACAATAAGGGTATTTTGGTGATTTTATGGGTTTAGCAATTTTCAAAAATCAAAGAATGCATTCCTGGCTCCGGCTTTTTACGCTTTTTCCAATCTCGTGCTCGTTAGTGTTCGTTTTGTCTTTTCTTTTGTCTATTTCTTTAATATCCGTACCTGCACATACACAAACACAAAAACAAGCATATATTTGCAATTTTTATTATGTGTTTGGTCTTTTGTGTTCGTTTTTCAAGGAAAAAGGTATGTGTAAAATAGCACATACCAGTATCTGATATAATCTAATAAACTACATATTAATGGTATTTATATTGTGATTGGTGTTTTATATAACTAGGCATCTACCTCCGTTAGCTGCTATGTTCACGTTTTCTTAAAGCCTTGGCATATTGGGTGGTAGGCCCGGTGCTTCGACGTATCTTATTGGGGTGCAAGAGGATAAAGTTTTTTATCTTGATCCCCATGAAGTTCAACAGGTAACTTCTGTTTTATTAATGTTTTTGTGCTCATCACCCTAATAGGGGTGAGTATTAGGTTTAGAGATATTTTTTTATGTTCATTCTCATCTTTTTGGTCTTCGCCTGCTTTGTTCAATTATTTCATCTTCAGTTATTTTCTAGATTACCATGAATTTATTTAGTGAAATATTGCAAAGATATCTTTTATACTATAGTTAAATGTGATTATATGATTATACACGTTAAAATCAACTTGGGGCCTTGCTTAAAAGGTAATTTCGTCTATGTTAGAGGCAGTGTTTAAAGAGAGTGTACTGATCCTCCACATGAAACTATCAGAAGGTTACGTTTTTTTAGGCACAATATAAAGAGTAGTTTAATGCTACCTAAAATTTTTACTTGTCATAGTTTGGATGCGCAATTTAAAAATTTTGTGGATCAGGGGCTTGCCTATTGTTTAATTTTTATTTCTTTTTATGCATGTGTTATTCTTCAATAGTGAAGGACACTCACTATAAATTAGGATTATTTTGGATTGTTTTTTTTGATCGGTTTTATTGTTGAAGCGTTCTAAAAAATTCAATAAAGTTTGTATCTTTAATATCATAATGTTAATGGAACGCAATTTTTTGGAAACCGGCTTATATTGGCTAATAAAGTGTTCCAAGAATTTCAAAAAGTTGTGGCCACACATTAGTTGATAAAGCTGGCGTTGAGAAATGAGAAATTATACTCAAAAGTTTGTTCCCAATATTATTATGGATCGGTTCATCTTTAAGCCTGGAAGAAAAAATCTTAAGCTTTTAACAAACTACCTATCGGCTCACCTATAAATTTTGTTCCAAAAATTTCATGCTAGAGCTGTAAACGAACCGAACGAACACGAACGAAGCCTTGTTCATGTTCGTTCATTTAATTTTTATCGGACAAAAATAAAACGCACCGATCGCTCTTTATATAAACTAACGAATTTTATTGTTTCCATGTTCGTTTGGATTAGAAGATAATGTCGTTAAATGTTTGTTTTTGTTTGTGACTCATGTAAGACTACTCTAACACGAAATTAACGACATGAACATAAGCGAGACACGAAAACAAATATATCACTTAAAATCTTACAAAATATATACACATATTTGTGTGTTTATTTGTGTTGTTTTGCTTAAAGTAAAGCAGAACTTTAAAACTATATAATAAACAGGTTACTATAGAACGAACATTTAGAAAATATATTTGCATCATAAACGAACGAATAATCTGACTAGCACAAACAATGCTCACAAGCTCAACTCATGGTGTGTATGTTACTTTTAAACTTTAGAGGCTATGGTCCATGTATTTGATTCTTTGTTAGTAATTGTAATTTCGTATATAAGATTAATATATATGATAAATAAAATGTATATATGAGACACGCATTGTTCAAAGGTAGGTTAGAGACAACTATAACCATCTTTATTCTTATTATGCGTAAGATACATGCATTTTATTGTTATTATTTTTCTAATTTTAGATGAATCATAGTAAATAGATGTACAATATTTGGCGTTCTGATCCAACTTATTTGAAAGGGGTGCAAGATTTTCTTACATTTACCTTGCGAGATATCGGAGGCAAGTGAATTGTGGAGATTCTGGTTTTTATTGTTCCTTGTATCGATTATAAGAAACTTTGTAAGACTTAAAAATATCATACGAGATGTGTAGTCTATTTTTATTACACATGGATTTTGTGCTTAAGTACACATGTTGGGGTAAGACATAGTGAATTACCTAGTTGATAAACAGCACGTCAGTTGTACATCTATTGATAAATGAAAAATGGTGAATTTGTGCATTTTAACGATGACTGCGAAAAATACAAATGAGATGTTGATATTGTGGAGGATACGACTGGTGGACTATGATCAAGAAAAATTTTACAACACTGTGCTTGGAGAAATCACAAAAAAACCCAATGTATGATAGCTTGCACTCAAAGTTTTCCATTCTTTCGGCGTGTTTGAAGGTGTTTGGCGTAAAAGCAAAAATTAGATGGTGGATACATGTTTCACAGACCTATTAGAGGTTGTGCATGAAATGTTACCAAACGGTGTGAATTACCTCTTTCGTTTATATCAAGCCAAGAAAATGATGTGTCCATACGAAATTTAGAAGTTGAAAGAAATAATTACATGAGTGTCCGAATGATTGCATTTTATATCGAGATACGTATGAAATTATACACAGGCCGATGTCCTATTGGTAAGAGTCGAGGTATAAAGTGAAAACAAAAATAAGTAGGAACGAAACAAAAAAATATGGCCCCTACGAAAATATTATGGTATTTGTCGATCATACCAAGACTAAAATGATTATTTGCGCACGAGAAAGATGCAAAATTATTGTGCTGGCATTCCAATGAGCGTAAAAAGGATGGAAAATTAAGACATGTGGCTGATTGACCTCAATGGAGAAAGACTAATAATAAACGTGATGAATTTTGTGGCAAGATTAGAAATATACGGTTTGGGCTTAGTTTAGACGGAATTAATCCATTCAGAAACATGAGTAGTAAGCACAGTACTTGTGCCGGGTTCTTTTTAGCGTCTCTAATCTTCACCGTGGTTAGGCATGCAAACGTAAATACGTCATTGATGTCATTGTTAATTGATGGTCCAAAAACAACTTGGTAAAGGACATAGATGTTTTATTTGGCTCCGTTGAGTGTGACTTGAAAACTATGTGGGGATCAAGGGCGTTAAAGTTAGTTATGATGCATAATAATAAAGAAGGACTTCACATTTTACGGGCGTTGATTTTTTAGCACCATAAGTGATTTTCAGCATATGGCAATCTTGCAGGGTATAGTTACAAAAGGTAAATTTGATGTTTCTGTGTGTGAAGATCAAAACATCATTGAAGTTAGGTTACGCAATTGCAAAAAAGTTCCATTTCATGGAGAGGAATACGAAATCGCTGTTGTGGAGAAATCACCTGTGCCGTAAAATGAAATGGGGGTTTGATGGACGAAGTCTCGGAATATGGACAGGGAAGGGCTACGATTAGAACAAAATATGCGCACTTTTCCCAGCGTTACAATATGTTATACACCGTTTGTTTGGAAAATCTCAGATATATTGTCGAATACAGAAAGGAAAGTGGAAAAAAGTCAATATTTTAGGACTTACCTTACTGGAGGATTTAGAAGTCCGACACTGCCTAGATGTTATGCATATCGAAAAAAATATGTCTGATAGCCTAATAGGATTATTATTAAACATTCATGGGAAAACAAAAGATGGGGTTAATGCTCGAAAAGACATGGTTGAAATGGGTATTCGAATTACAACTTAGCACCCAAAGATAAAGGGTGGCTTAAAGAGGGGCAATATCTTTCTACCCGTGTGCTACACTATGTCGAAAGCCGAAAAAACACAATTTTGTGAATGCTTACATGGAATTAAGGTCCCTTCAAGCTATTCCGCGAACATTAAGAAGTCGACGCCAGTTCAAGACTGTAAATTGCTTGGTATGAAGTCCCACGATTGTCATGTGTTCATGACACATATGATTCCTGTTTCTATTTGCGGATTATTGCCAAACAACGTCTGACATACAATCACAAAGCTTTTCTTGTTTTTAACATGATTCTTTCAAAAGTGATTGATCCTTAAGTGTTGGACTCACGGTAAAGCGATATTATCCTCACGCTTTGTGAACTAGAGATGTATTTTCCGCCTTCCTTCTTTGATGTCATGGTTCACCTCGTATCTCACATTATAGTAGAAATTAAGGCTTGTGGTCCAGTATTCCTACGTTATATGTACCCTTTTGAGAGATATATGGGTATATTAAAAGGGTATGTTAAGAACCGGGCACGACCAGAGGGTAGTATTGTAACCGGATACCTAGCCGAGGAGTTAATTGAATTCGGTAATGACGTTGTGAAAGGTGTCGGGAATATTGGCATTCCACATTCTCGTCATGAGGGTAGACTTGCAGGGGTTGGTACAATTGGATTGAGAATGATCGACCCAGCCCGTGATGCTCTAAAGGTTGCACATTCTGTAGTATTACAACACATGTCATGTCTTACTCCATACATTGAACAACACAAACAAATGTTACGTGCGACACATCGCGGGAGAACCAACAAATGGTATCAAAGTAAGCATAACAAAGAGTTTTCATATTGGCTTAAAGACATTGTGACAGAAAATTTAGGTCAACCAAATGTTGATAAAACGGTGGAAAGGTTAGGAGAGGGCCCAAGATGTGTAGTTAGATCTTACCAAGGATATGATATTAACAGTTATACATTCTATACTGAAATGTAAGACGAGAAAAGTACAATTCAAAATAGAAAAGTTACATTTGTAACAATTCGTATTTTTGATCAATGAACGACGTCATTTAATTCACTATTTATTTTTTTCTTGTACGCGTTTGCTTTAAAATCGTAAACGTTAAGTTAAATCGCGTACGTTAAAAATTTAGCTTTCAATGTAAACGGGCATCAAACCATTAAACGTTGGCATCAATCAAGTATTAAATAATTATTTTGATAAAAACATGTAAAGGCAAACAAACAATTATGACCATTAAAGCATTCAAGAAATTAGGCACGTAAATGATACGATAAATTAAAAACCGACATATACAGCAAAATGTATCAAATTAAACCCTAAAACTCAAATTTAAATTTTATACATCCAAAATGACTGAAAAAAAAGAAAATTCAAAAAGAATTATATTTTTTTGATTTTTATTTTATTTATTATGAATTAAAAACGACTTTAATCTAAAAAAATAATTAAAAATAGTAAACTAATCCTAAAAATTCTAGAAAAATTATGGAAAGTAGATTGATCTGAGCAGAATCTAGGAAAAATACTAACTTAAAAATTCGCTTAATGAATAAGATCAAAATAAGCAGAAAAGCATGTATAAGCATAAACTCTAAAAGACTATAAGATATAAATGGTGCACTACTAAAATCGAAAAAGACCCAAGGGCAGATGGTTTAGTGTGTGTGGTGTGAGGCGTTAAAAGGTTGAGGTGGGTAGAGGTCAGGGGTTCGAGTCTTGCTCACCCCTGACTTCCCTACTTCCCTTTTTTTATTAAAAAAAAAACTTTTTGAACAAAGTTGTAAAACAGCTTAAAACAAGCACTTTTTATAAAAACAACTCTTTTTGAAACTTAAGCAATAAGCTAGAAAATTAGCTTAAAAGTCACAGATTGCATTTAAAAATGACTTTGGCTTTTTACTTAAACTAAGGAAGCTAGAAAACTTTAATAAGCTGAAATCAGAACTAAATAAGCTACAAACACCCTATAACCAACCTAATAAGCAAATTTGAGCCAGAATTAAGCAAAAGGAATAAGCCATAAACTAAAAGACAGAATAAGCACTTTTGTGCAAAACTGATTTGAAAAACAGTCAATAAGGCAACTTTGAGCTTATTTTTAAGCAAGCAAATAGAACCTTATGGCTTAATGACTTACAAAATTTAAAAACTTATCCTAAAGACTTTTTAAAACAACAATTGAAAAGTATTTTTAAAATCAACAAAGCAATGAAAAAGCTAATTGAAAAAGCTGATGCAAGCAGATTACATTAATTTTTTTGTTTTAAAAGTTTTATCAAAAGACACAATGCTAATATGCAGACCTAAAATAGATAGCTAAATGAACTTTTAAGAACAAAATAAGCCCTAATCTATCTAATTTGACATATAATCTATTTGCGCTCTAAGTTTTATCAGCCCCAAATAAGAAGGAGTGTTTGTGACTTGATCTTCTAGCCTAAATCATCTCTTAGTAAGATTATCTCTTTAATTTTGATTTTTATTTTGATTTTGACCCATGCAATGGGTGTTTAATTTCTAGAAATACATGTTCATTTGATGTATGGGATGTGTATAGAGGTTTGTATGGCATTGTGTTATGATTTAGAAGAGTTAAGATGGTGATTGGATTGGTTTTTCTTAGGGTTTATATGATTGTTTTATATGAGTAGCAAAACGTGGTTAGAACGAATAATTTTTGGCCTGGAGTCTATGATTGAATTACATGGTTGGATAGATATAAGTCTTAGCTTCATGTATCCAATTGGATATGGCCATATCTCGTCCGGATGAGCGAGATATGGCTGATTTATGAAAACTAGTCAATTCTGGAACTTCATTTGAAAAAAGAGTTAAACTCTAGGTTTTTGCAATAAAATGTAGGAATAGAAAATTGATCTCAGTAGTAGACACTTATACCTAACACCTCCCTTTTGAATCACTTGAATTTCTATCATAGATTGGGATTTATGGTCGTTTCCGTGAGGAGTTGAAAGGGTTAAAATTGAGGAAATATTCTGGTTCGGGTGTTCAGGGGTAAAATAGTCTTTTCACATGGTTCTAAAACTTTTTAGAAAGTGAGGCCTGAATTTTTGAAAAGTAGACTCAAAATTATTTATGTAGGTGAAAGCCTTGTATTTTTATCAATTATGGTTTAGGATCTAGAGGCTCGAGAAGTTGGTCTAATTTTAAAATTTGGAAATTTACGTCTTGTCTTGCAATTTAAAACGTATAGGTAAACATTGATGAAATAAGAATTCAGGGATGAAATCAAGTAGATGTTTTATAACATATTAGCCCAGGTTACACACCAATTTTGGAACAAAAATAGTTTGGGGAAGTCTTAACGCAATGCCATGCATATCTCGGAAACATATCTCGTGATCATTTGATTTACTTTTACATATTGATTTTCTTTATCATGCTAAGTCGCGTCACGCCTTTTAGGTGGTGCTTAGAGATCTCCCACTCGTCTGACGATTTAATTTTCTTCTGGTCTTCTTGCATTTAAGGTGAGTTCATAGCCCCACCTTTTCTCTTTTAATGGTTTTCATAAACTATTTTTGGGGTGAGAATACATGCTCGTTTTACCAAGTAAACTTATTGATTTCTACTAATTAAGCGTTACATGAATATTTTTATTAAATCTTTTAATTGATTACTACTTGATTTCTAAAAACATGTGCGTTACATGATTGTTTTCTCACAAACTTATTAAAGCTTGATTTGCTTACTACACGATTTGAGATCATTGAATATCTATATATGAAACGGTGAGTATTGAACACATTATTTGTTTTAATTGTGGACATAAGTATTTAAAAACTGTATGTTATGCCTGATATTAATGCATGATATTATTGCCTAAGTGTTGCTACTGCTACTTAAGTCCCCTGTTTTTCATGAACCATTAATTGCTATTGTAGTGAACATGAATGTTGTGAATAGATCTATCGGGACTGAAAATCCCCATCTAGGCTGTGGTTTCTAGATAACCATTGATGCATTTAACATTTGAGGTACTCTTTGGGGTTTTTGGCAGAACACCCTACATTTTTTTATTGCAGGCATTTTGCATTGATTGCATTACTAGTTAAGGTTCGATGTCATGAGCTTAGTGCAATAATAGTTGTTTTGACATATGAATATGTTTCATTGTCGCCTCATTACTTAAATCTTTTGGTCCACTACTGAACACTACTTGATTTATTGAATCACTACTTGGATTTCAAAATTAATACTTTTAAATGTGGTAACGCTACTTTTCTTGCGGAATATTATTTAAATTATTTCAATACTGATTTTACTTAAACCTATGAATTCACCAACATTATTGTTGACGTTTTTGCATGTATTTTCTTAGGTTATTATTTTACTAGTGGAGCATTGGGAGCATTTGAGTCGCGTAGATGTATTTTTGAAGGCTTTATAATTTGAGTACCAATTCGACAAACGTTTTTAAAATTGGTTTTCTTTTTTTTTTTTTTTTTTTTTTTTTTATTTTTTTTTTTTTTTTGTTTTTTTATTTTTTATATTATATTACAAATGGGAACTGTGTAACTCTAATATTTTATTAAATTGAAGGTGACATTTTATTAAAACGTTTCTTTTGAGGTCATTTTCTGTAACTTGTGTGTATGAACTATGAAGTAGCACCCCAAGTGGTATTCCATTGCGTTGTGATTTTTAGGGGTGTTACAGGCGGCCCCCATAGTGATAAGGGGGCGGCCATATAGATAAAGGGGCCGACCATCTGATGCACGGTTTTTATTGTTTCTTTCTGCTTTTTGACCCTCTTTCACCTAGACTCAACTATAATTTCCCAGAACTCACCAACATTTCCTAGACTTGTTTTCTAACAATGTCCACCCATCCCTAACTACATCATCTTCCTAGTATAAATCAACCCTCATCCTCACCATAGTCACCACATTCATCTTGTCTTCTCTAATGTCTTTCCCTCACAAACCTTTACCCAAACCTTCAAAGGTAGCCAAAATGTCCGTAAGACCCGTATGGAGAAAGAAGTTAAACTATTGTAACACATCCAATAAGGTTGATGTTAACTTACCTACACCAATGCCCAAACCACAATCTCCTCTCAAAGAACCATCACAAGAAAACCTTCCTACTACTCATTCAAACCATCATTCACTACAATCTCACTTACTTCCACTTGGTGACACTAATGTTGAACAAGCTCTCATTCCACCACAATGTGAAAATCAAACTCAACTCACACAACCCTCATTTCCTCACTTACTCATCAATTCACGTGTTGCTAGTGTACTTCATGCTAAAACTCCATCCTCACCTCAAGGTTACAACCAAAATCAACCTCCATCATCGAGTAGAGAAATGCTCATTGATGATATTAATCAACTCTAAGACTTACCAAACCTTCTAGCCATCCATCTTTCCCAACGTAACACACCCTCATCACCCTATTCTCCAAACTTTCCTCACACCCTCAACTTAAATCAAGTTGAACAACATTTTGGCTATTGTCCTTGTTGCATCTTTAACCAAAAATAATTTCTAGCCTTGAGTGAAGATCTCAATTGGATTGAATTTCTTCTCACTCGTCCACAACCACCAATCCAAGTCTAACGAGACTACCCTCCAACAACCACCTTCGCTCCAAACTCTCCACCAACAACAAACTAAGCATATTACATGCTTACCTTTTCTCGCATTCAAATAAATGTCTAACCCACTCCTTTTGCAAGCAAGTCCAATGGTTTCCTATAGCAATCTAGGCAAATTAGGACCTTTGTAGTTTCTATACATGTATAGGCTTCAAGCATAATATCTAGATTTGATGAATGCATGATGTATGATTGTGTTTTAAACACAGTTTCTATGATTTAATAAATGACCTTTTGTTTGATTTTTCTTTATAGGTTTATATCTTATAATTTCTTAATATATATTTGTGATGGTTGATTTACACAAATAACTTGAAACTTGTCAAACATTATTGATATGTTTAATTATTTTTCCTTTGTCTTTTACTATATGTTAGAAATCATTGTCTTGTTCTTCTAAATTGTTTTTGTAGCAAAGTTTTCATAGCTTAATTCCTTGGTTTCCTCGAACTAGGGGGAGTACACATCAAGGGGGAGAGATTATTCCATCAATTTTACGCGTGTTAATTGATGAAGCCTTTTTTATTCTACAAAAAGGGGGAGAAATGGAAATAAAACTCACTAAATAGTTGCTTAAAGATAATTTTATATTTAATGAGTTTAGATTTTGTAATCATCAAAAAGGGAGAGATTGTTGATAGAAATAATGCCTAAAACGTTATTAATATTTTTTGACCTCTTTACATTTTGATAATCACAAAATGTAAAAACGCTCAATGTAAAATTAAACGTAAACAAGTAATTAGTAGTAAGTTTTCATTTTAAAATTTTAATCACTTAAAGGTATGAATAAATAAATGCTTAATGCATTTTTACAACTTTTAAAAGAAATGTTTTATTCAAAATAAATATTTTGAATTCAAATTTTCTACCTAAAAAGGGCTAGAAATGTTCTAGAAAACACCTCTCATGGAAAAGACAAAAAAGAGAGTGTCTTGGCCTGGGCGGCCCCCTTAAATATAAGGGTGGCCCATTTAGTGATAAGGGGGCCGACACATGAGCTAAGGGGGGTGGCCAGACAAAAAGCTCCCAGCTTTGCCTATAAATACTGGATTGTTCCCAAATGATTTTCCCACCTCTTGCACACACATTCTTTCTGTTCTAAATCAGTTTATACATTTGTTTCTTTCCTTTGATCATTAAATTATAAGTCTTTGTTTCCAAGTGATCCAAGCTTATATCTTTAAGTGCAAGAGAAGAATACTTCTTACCATCAAGTGAAGAAGTATTATAGCTTAGTGTGTGTCCTTGTAACTTTGTTGCAATTGTCTTATATCTTGTAAATTATTTGTGTACATTGTGAAGGTGTGTATAGTTGTTAGATCGTAGTGATCATAGGAAGGTTAGTTAGATCGTGGTGATCATAGGAAGTTCAGTTAGATCATGTTGATCGTAAAGATTTTAGATAAATCGAGGTGATCATGTTAGTGTATTGGTGAAGTGAAGTCTTGTTAGTGCGGTTAGTATTTTAGTCCTCAAAATACAAAAGGTGTGGTAGATTGGTTCTAGCTAGGATTAGAACTCGACATTTGGCTTAGTTTCGGAAACCAGTGTAAGCTTAGTTTTGTACGGTTTTCTTCGCCTAAAGGGAGCTTGTTGACATAGTGAAGAAAACTCCTGAGTTTGGTGCTCGGGGAGTGGAGTAGGGTGAAGAGGTACTTCATTACCGAACCACTATAAATCCTTGTGTTGTGGTTTGATCTTTCTAACTCTCATCTCTTGTCTTGCATTTTTATTTCATATCTTGTTATCACTTACTTATTTAGTTGTATTGTTCATATTGTGCACATATTGAATTCACATAAAGTCGAATCTAAGTTTTATAAACAAACCATACATTAAATTAAAAAGTGGTAAACTATTCAACCCCCTTCTAGTTTTCCACATACCTGTGATTCCTTTTACAGGAGTAAACAGTTCCACTGAAGCTAGCGGGTCAAAGCCTAGGAGCAATACAAAGAACAATAGGATCTTGCCAGCTAGAAGTGACAACAAGAAGAAAGTAGAAGATAACCCTAGCAATAGTAAGTCTAATTTGAAACAAGAGAATCATGTTGATTCTAGTATTAGCCATATGCGTACTATAATTAATTCGAATTCTAAATCTGTGTGTAAGACATGTAACAACTGCTTAATTTCTGCTAATCATGATAAGTGTGTTGTGAAATATTTGAAGTCTGTACATGCCCCCCTGTTAAAAATGTTTTGAGCAAAGTTAAGCAGGTTTGGAAAGCAACAGGGAAACTGTTTGCTAATGTTAGTTATTAGTGGAAGCCCACTGGAAGGAAATTCACTTTAGGAGAATAGTGCCCTTTAACTAGGTTTACTAAATCCAAAGTAGTATCTTTAGAGCAACCTGAACACGTTAGTACTAGTGAAATTATGATCACTGAGAGATTTAGTAACACTACTCAAAAACCATTAACTAGGTACAAACGTAGACACAAAAAGGAAAAGGCAATTTCTACTGGCATTCCCACTACAACTGAGATACTATTAATTGATGCTCCTGTGTAATATGCTACTATTTCTGCTAACCAATAGGACCCCAACAAAAATTGGGGATCCAACATACCAAACTCTCCATCTTTGTCTGTTTTCAAATGCAGGTCGTACATATCGTCTTGTGGTATTTGGACTCAGGCTGCTCAAAACATATGACGGGGAATCTCTTACGGCTCAAGAATTTCATAAAAAAGTTCATCGGGACAGTCAGATTCGGGAATGATTATTTTGGTGCAATTATGGGTTATGGAGATTACGTGATTGGTGACAGTGTGATCTCCAAGGTATATTATGTGAAAGGACTTGGACACAATCTCTTTTCTGTAGGATAATTTTGTGATTCACATCTTGAAGTTGCATTCAGAAAACATTCATGTTATGTTAGAGATGTAGATGGTGTGGAATTACTTAAAGGTAATCGTGGCTCAAATATGTATACTATCTCTGTTGAAGACATGATGAAGTCCTCTCCAATTTGCTTATTGTCAAAAGCCTCTAAGAACAAATCATGGTTGTGGCATCGTCATCTAAATCGTTTAAACTTCGGTACCATCAATGATCTTGCAAGAAAAGATCTAGTACGAGGCTTACCAAGGTTGAAGTTTGAGAAAGATCATCTTTGCTCTGCTTGTCAACTGGGAAAGAGCAAGAAGTATACCCACAAACCCAAATCTAAAAACATCATTATGGAAGTCTTACACACCCTTCATATGGATTTGTGTGGACCAATGAGAGTGCAAAGTATTAGTGGGAAGAGATACATTTTGGTCATCATTGATGATTATTCAAGTTTTTTAGATCAAAAGATGATACTCCAGAGTTTGTTATTAAATTTTTAGAGCAAATTCAAGTTGTTCTCAATAAAACTGTCAGATACATCTGAACAGATAATGTCACATTATTTATTAACCAAGTTCTGACTGAATTCTATGAAAGTCTTGGCATCTCACACCAAAAATCTGTTCCGGGAACTCCTCAGTAGAACGGTGTTGTAGAAATACGGAATCGTACTCTTGTAGAAGCTGCTCGAACAATGCTGATATTTTCTAAAGCTCTGATGTTTCTATGGGCAGAAGCTGTTGCTACTGCTTGTTACACCCAAAAAAAATCCCTAATTCATATTCGTCACAACAAAACCTCATATGAGCTTGTGCATGGTAAGAAACCTGATCTTACATTTCTCCGTATTTTTGGTGCTCTTTGTTATCCTACAAACGACAGCGAAAATCTTGGAAAATTGAAAGCAAAAGCAGATATTGGGATTTTCATTGGTTATGCTCCCAATAGGAAGGGTTATAGAATCTACAACAAGAGAACCCGACAAATCATGGAAATAATTCACGTCCAATTTGATGAGCTGACTGAGCATATGGCTCCTATGCACATCAGTTCAGGACCCGAGCCTATTTAGATGACGCCTGGATAAATCAGTTCAAGGCTCGTACCAAATCTAGTCCCTATAGCTCCTTATGTATCACTAACCAATAAAGATCTGGAGATTTTATTCCAACTGATGTTCGATGAATACTTTGAACCCCCTAATGTTGAAAGACTGGTACCTCCTGTTCATGCAGTTCCAGTTCTAGTTGTTTCAGCCGGTACACATTCGTCTACAATAATTAATCAAGATGCACCTTCTACAAGTCATTTACCGTCATCCTCAGAAGTACAAGCTCCCTATCTTACATCAAGGTGTTGCAGTTGGACCTACTTTCGAAGACAACCCTTTTGCTCAAGCTGACAATGATCCCTTGTTAAACGTGTTTGCTCCAGAACCTAGTTCTGAAGAGTCATCATCAGGGGATGTTAGTCCAACTGAACACAACCAAGTTATTCACCCACATGATCATCTCGGAAAATGGACCAAGGATCACCCGATTGATAATGTAATTAGTTATCCTTCTCCTCTGGTATTCACCAGAAAACAGTTAGCTACCGTTGCCTTGTGGTGCTTCTACCATTTTGTACTTTCAAAATTCAAACCCAAGAATTTCAAGACTTCCGTGACTGAAGCTTGCTGGTTTGAAGCTATGCAAGATGAAATTCATGAATTTGATCGACTTCAAGTACTGGAGTTAGTACCAAAACCAGACTGTGTAATGATAATCGCTCTCAAGTGGATTTACAAAGTCAAGCTTGATGAGTATGGTGATGTTCTGAAAAACAAGGCACGGTTAGTAGCCAAGGGATATCGTCAAGAGGAGGGTATCGATTTTGAAGAATCATTTGCACCGATTGCACGGATAGAGGCTATCAGGATCTTCATTGCAAATGCCGCCAGCAAGAACATGACCATCTACCAGATGGATGTCAAGACTGCATTTCTAAATGGGGAGCTGAAAGAAGAAGTCTACGTTAGTCAACCAGAGGGATTCGTAGATCCAGATCATCCCACACACGTCTATCGTCTGAAGAAGGCTCTTTATGGCTTAAAGCAGGCTCCACGGGCGTGGTATGACACTTTATCAAGGTTTCTTCTGGATAACAAGTTCTCCAAGGGTGTAGTTGATCCTACGTTATTTACTCGAAAAACAGACAAACATATTCTTCTCATTCAAATTTACATAGATGATATTATATTTGCCTCAACTGATCCTAAAGCTTGTGACATATTTTCAAAAGAGATGAGTTCAAAATTTCAGATGTCAATGATGGGACAAATGTCGTTTTTCTTAGGATTACAAGTTTCTCAAAGTCCTGAAGGAATCTTTATTAACCAATCAAAATATGCTCTTGAAATTTTAAAGAAATATAGAATGGATTCTTGTGAACCTGTAGATACACCAATGGTGGATCGATCAAAGCTGGATGAGGACCCCTTAGGGATTTTAGTTTACCAGACTCAGTTTTGAAGTATGGTCGGCTCACTAATGTACCTCACTGCCAGCAGACCAGACCTTGTATTTGTTGTGTGCATGTATGCTAGGTATCATGCTAAGCCTACCAAAAAGCACCTTGAACCAATTAAGCAGGTCTTTTGGTATCTCAGAAGAGCCATTAACATGGGTCTTTGGTATCCGAAGGACACCACTATGGCACTAACGGCCTATGCAGACGTTGATTATGCAGGTTGTCCGGATACCCGTAGAAGTACGTCAGGAAGTGCTTAGTTTTTAGGAGACAACTTAGTGAGTTGGTCATCGAAGAAACAGAAAAGCACTACTATCTCAACAACAGAGGTTGAATACATTGCCATGTCTGGATGTTGTGCTCAAATCATTTGGATGCGATCACGGCTAACGGACTACGGCTTTGCATTCAATAATATACCTCTATATTATGATAACAAAAGTGCTATCGCTCTCTACTGCAATAATGTCTAGCACTCTCGGTCAAAGCACATCAACATACGTCATTATTTCATAAGAGAGCAAGTGGAGAATGGTGTGTTTAAACTTTACTTCATGACGATGGATTATCAACTTGCGGACATATTCACAAAGACATTACCAAGAGAGCGGTTCGAATTTCTTCTTTCGCGATTTGGAATGAAGAGCATGTCTCGGAAAACTCTCAAATGTCTTCAAGAAGGAGAGGATGAGTAAAGGATAGTCTTCATGTATCATATGTACATATTTAAAACCAAAAAGAAAATAAAAAAATATAAAACCTACAAAAACCATAAAAATCAGAAAATAGAAAATACCAAAAATATTTTTCAAGACATGTCTTCTGAAAATCAATAATATTTACAGACCTAGAAATGTCATTTAATAATGACACGGGTCTTTAAATAAAGCTCGAGCATAAGTTCAAACCTTTTAAAACATGTCTTTATGGCTTGCAGTTCTTTCAGACTGCAACCTGCTTTTAAAATCTGAGGAAAGCATGTCTCCAAAAAGACAGCTATTCCCGACAACGGGTAACTAATTTTTCCCGGGCATGGATTACCTCATATCCATACATCATGGGTTATGAATACTTTGTACATAACCCTGGCTTGTTTAAAAAAGTAATGTACGTTTCAGTGTGTTATTTCTTCTTAAAGAAGATAAGTCTTCTTTTTTAACCAAATAATTTTTTCTTAATTGATTCTTCAAAATTATTTATGTTAGCCACGGTGGAAAAAGTGTTGTTGAAAATTAATCAGTTTGTGCTTTTACAATAAATTTGTCCACCCAATCAACGACTACAGCTCTTTAAATAGAAAATGGGTCATTGTTTAAGGGGGAGAGTGATTTCAAATTTATTTCATCAAACGGGTTTCTAAAACATCAAACAATTAACGGAAAAGGTTTTTGTATTTAAAAGGGGTTATAATTTGAAGGGGAGTTAATTAATTTTAACTCAAAGGGCCAATATTGTCATTTGTTAGAAAGTTTAGAGGCTTAAATGCAATGTGCTATTTTTTTCCTAGATCTTAACTACAAGGACTAAATTTACCAAAAACCATACTTATTTAACCTTAGAAATACTTTAAACCAAAAATAAAAGAAGCTAGAAACCCCAAGGACTAAATCTGCCAAATTGGAAACTTAAGGTACAAAAGGCAACGGTTTGACAAGTCTGGTCAAACCTCTTCAATTTTGATCAAACTTCTAAACACACACACGTTAAACATATACCGCCACCGCCATTTTTGTTTCTTCTAATCTAAAGATCTAGTGTTTTTCTTACGAAGGTGACAGTTAAAACTTGTTATATGTTATTAGATCTTGCTTTAACTTAACGGAATTGAAACAAAACACATTAAAACGATGAGAATCACTAGAAAACCAACTAGGGTTAGTCGAAATATTAAATGTTGTTTGGAAATGGAATTGGGCGGCTGGGATAGACGAGTTTAGGGTCACTAATCACTCGATCATAACTTGTGTACTAAAATTGATATTTCATTCGTTTTTTATCGAAAAATTTTGTAGTGTAATGTGTTGTGATTTTGTTGCTGGGATTTGATCTTTAGGGTATAATGATGTAGTTTTGATGTTTATTTGTGATCCTTAATCACTTGTATGCATGAATTGATAATTTTCGCATATGATTTGACTCTTGAAAGTCAAAAGTGGCTTGTAGTTGTTGAAAATTGTTTGAATGCGTTTAAGTGTAGTTTAGATGTCAGTATTGTGTGTCTAAACTTGTGTGCATGTCCCCCTTAGGTCTCTTTAAAGACTTCATGGCTTTAAGGTAAAGTGTAGTGCGTTTTTGATGATGATGTGTAAGATTAGGGTGATAAAGATGATTACTAGGAGGACTATATGAGTTTAGAAGCCTTGGATTGTGTTAGTGGTTGCCAAAAAGTGATAGAAAAGTATGTTTGAATTAGGTATTCATCGCAACATTTTGCTTTGACAAATCTAAGCAGCGGTTTACCATTTGAGATTCTTCTTAATAGTTTGCTTAGATTATTCTAAGCAGCAGTTTGCTTCATATTCTAGATAGCGGTTTGCTTATTTTTGTTAATATTTTATTCAACAGGGAAACCGCTGCATCGTAACGGTTTGGTCAAATATACCTTTAATATTAAAATATTCAAAAGTTATTTCAATTATTTTATTGGATTCGGAAGCGGATTTGATTAAATACCAATAATAGATTCCCCAACGGTTTTGGTCACAGTGGTTTTAATGAAAATGTTAATCTTTTAATATTTAATAAAATTTTATTCCGTAGGGTTTTTCAATCGAATAGCATAGCGGGTTTGTCCAATAGCATTTCGGCAGTGGTTTGTCCACAAACCCGCTTCGTATTAAGCGGTTTGGAATTTGATTCTTGAGGGTTTAATCCAAACCCACTTCATGGCGGTTTGGTGATCTACGTATCAGAAGTTTACCACTCTCTACTCACAGCGGTTTGCACCAAGCCACTTCATGTCGGTTTGGAAACGCCTGCCAGAAGCGGGTTTTGGGCCATACTTTCTAGTTTTGGCCCATTAAGCCCAATAATATTTTTAGGTCCAGTCTAAAGGTCCAATTGACTAGTTAACTCCCATTCGATTTTGATATTTGCTAAATTGTATATTAAATTACCCGGGATTTTGCCAAATAAAAGCCAAGAAAATGCCAAAAGAATAGAAAAAGTGTGCTTTTGTGTCTAATTGTGCAGGAAAGGATTACAAAGACAAAAAGGAGCAAAAACGATCAAAAACCGACAAAGAACGAAAGAGACAAGAACAAGAGTGAAGAAACAGCCAGAGATCAAAGCCGGATCAGCCCGATACAGCAAGAGAGGAAGTCAAAGGTCAAAATAATGAAGCTAGGGACCAATTATGACAAGTCTTCAAAGTTTAAAAGGCCATTTGAAGTTTTAAAGATTCAAGGACCAAAGTTGCAAAAGAGGAAAAGTGCTTTATAAAGAAGAAAAAAAAGAAGAATAGAAACACAAGGGCCAAAATTGCCATGTTCAAACTTCCTTTTACACTACAATTGGGCGGAGCAAACACAGGGATCAAAAGTGACAACCTCTCATACTTTCAAACAAACAACCGCGTTTCCCGTAACAACCCTAACTGCCAAAACAGTTTTTCCCGCCAATTTTCTACACAACCCACTTCGCAAATTACCACCCCCCGCTCCTCTATAAAACCCAGCCCTGCTCTTACACCCTCTCCAATCATAAACGCCCACGTGGCATCCATCTATTGGCCAAGACACCTCACCAAGCTCATCCAACGGCTACAAATGATCAAAAAGTGATCAACGATTAAGATTGATTGGAAGACTATTCTAGAAATCTTCACACCTCTTCACCATTCCTCTATAAATAGAGCACATAGGACTCATATTTGTTGTTGTTTTCTGTTTTAAATTTTCAATTTGTAATTCTCTTGTAATAAGCATTTACTTTCAAAATTTTAGCATTTAGCTTTAAAGCTCTTGTAATCTCTTCTTTTAAACTTGTACTTCTTCAATTCAGTAATACAATTCAGTTTACACGTTTCTTAATCATTTGTTTTCAAGTTTAAGTCGATTTCATCAAATAAGCTCTAAATAAGCTCATTTGAGCTTATTCTTTCTCATAAGCTCAATTTTAGTCAAATTCTGTTTCTTAAGCATTCATTTACTCATATTACTCATTTTACATCTAAACATGATCACTTGAGTTAACTTGAGTTCAATTTGGAAGCTTAAAGGAGAAATAAGCTAAATTCTAGCTTATTGAGGTTTAGAGGCAAGGTGCCATTAGGTTCAAGCTTTATAAGCCACTCACTCAGATAGAGTGGCTTAAGTGCTGAGACTCCATAACTTTCAGGTTCTATTTTCTTAGTTTCATTTTAGCTTAATTTGAGTTTTAATATTTGCTTATTTCTATTCAAAGTTTGCTTAATTCTCTGCAATCATGTTGTTTAAGCTTTGTAATTAGCTGTTTCTAGTTTTCATTAGATTTAGTTTGAATAATCTCACTTTCTTATATAATTCTGTCATTAAGTAGTTTAAACCTATTAGAGTAACTAGCTTGTTTTTACTAATAAGCTATAGATTTTATAGCTCACATAGTTTTATTAAGTCATTTTTAGTAGAAGTAGATATTAGGTTTAAGCTGTTTTAGAGTTTAAATAGCTGTTAAGCCAAAAATAGTTTGAACAGAATTCATTAAGGTGTGTTTGGATTAGGCTGTGTTTGACTATTAAAGTCAAGACACATTTGTTTTAAACTTTCCTTTAGCTGAGTTAGGGCATATTATAAGTTTTTAAACAGCTTTTAGAAGTTAGATTGTTGAATTTAAAAGTTTAGAGCTTAAACACTTGAGTTTTGCACCAGGACAGTTTTGACTATAAGTAAAATTTGAAGTTTAAGTAATTTCTAGTGCAAGGATGTTAAAACTTGGTTAAAATGGATGTAAATACATGAATTGAGATAGTTTAGGAGTTTCTAAAGTGGTACTATATCCTGCATTTTAGTCTTTTGCAAACCACCTCAGCAGCCAAACATATCAGCAACATCACTTAGCAGTAGTTTGATATTTAGCCATTAACTCATTTTGAAGTTTAAAATTTCTAGTTTGAATTTGCAAATTACTTTTATCTAGGTTGATTTTAGATAATTAGTGTAGCTTATTTCCAAAATCTCAGCATCTAAAGTTTAGAAATAAGCAATCTAGCTTATTTGAAAAGCTTATTTCAGTTTTAAGTCAAAACTAGCACTTTTTCAGTTCATTTTTCTTTCTAAACCTGTTAATACCTAGCTAATGTTTGTTTAGATACTACTAGTGTACATCTTAAGCTACAATAAGCATCTTTTGTTTTTTATTTTCACCTAGAAATAAGCTAGTTAGAAGCCAAAATTCAAAAAGGTCTTTAAACCCCTAGTTTCTGTGACAGAGATCATATAGCTTATTTTCCAGCTTATTCTGTGGTTAAAAGTGAAAAGTGCCTTTATTAAAGTTGTTTAGTATAAGCTCCTTAGTAACTTTGTAGTTTTAAGTTTTTGCTGAAAATCACTTTTTCAATAAGCAAAATAAGCCAAATTCGTAGGGTTTGTTTCGTACTTTTCTTAAACTTCAGGGTTACCCGTTTTCTCTATTGTGTAACTTTTTAGAAGTTTGCCCGCCTACCCTGTTGTTTCATTTCTTTCAATATCTACCCTGTCTTTTCTAAGAATAATAATTAGGATTAATATTTTTCAAATTAGTTTTATTAATTAGGGTTTATAGTTTTAATTGATAAAATTAGAGTTTAATTAGTTAATAAAAATTAGGGCTTTTTGTGTCTTTAAATTTCTGCACCTTTTTAGTTTATAAAAATCAATTTTCCATAATTTTCCAATTAAATTTGTATTTTCTAGAAATTAAAATAGTTTTTAGTTAATTTTTTTTTCTTATAAAAATCATAAAAAATAGAAAAATAGTTGAAAAATTAAAATTCTTTTTGCAATAATTTTCTTTTTAAATCTAGTATTTTTGAAAAATAAAAGAAAAATTTTAGTGATAATTTTTAGAAAAAGTTTATTTTTGTTAATTCATTAAACTTTAGAAATTCATAAAAAATTCAAAAATAGTTAAAAAATTCCAATTCTTTTTCCTAAATTTTTCATTTTAAATTTGTGATTTTTAGGTATAAAATTTGTTAAAATTCGTGCCTTAGATTTTAAATTTTACTTTTAGCTCGCGTTTTAACGTTTAGTGCATTTAAATTTCGTGCTATTGCATTGTTTTTAGTTTGTGCTATTAAATTTTGTAGTGTAATCAACAATTCAAAAGTCTTTTATCATTCTTAACTCGAATCCGAATCATTCCTAAATTCTCAATTCACGATTTCATTGGGACACGACCCGTGGAAAAGTACTTCCCGGATAAAAAAAATATACAAATTGTGTTTTATCTTGTGAGATTTTTACCTTATATTTCTCTTGTTTGAGAAGTATTTTGGAAAGAAATTCTTACGGGAGTAATACTATACGTATATAAATTTGACTACACCAAATTTTGGCGCCGTTGCCGGGGAAGTCGTGAACGATTTTTGAAGAATATTCGTTGAAGTAGAGTTTCGAAGATCCTTCCTTTGGAAGTTATTTTGCTATTTTTCTATAAAAATATAAAAAATTCATTAATTCGATTCCTATCGAATTAAGTAAAAAAAATATTAATAAACATTTGGATACTAGATATCCATCTTAAACCATTCCAATTAACAACAAAACAAATCGTGAAGTACTTGCGAGGTACGACGGACCTTTAAGTTTACAAACTATAAGGTGAGTTTAAGGAAAAGTGATAGCTACTCTCTAAGTAGTCATTGCGGCTCGCTAAGCTTTTCCGCTCACTTGTGCGTATTCTTAGAGACTTATCGTGAAGCTTGTAATAAGCGATTACCAAAAATATTTTTGTTTTTTTCTTAATAAAAACTAAAAAATAATTTTCCCCAAAAATAATCTTCTTAATCTCAAATTCTACTTTTCTTATTTACACTAGTGCATGCGCACTCGCTCCTCTTTGGAATATACTATTCCAAGAAGACGTAATTGTCGACGATCTCGACACCGACAAGAGGCAATCCCTCTCATTTTGGATCCGATTCCAATGGCCGACAATCGAACAATGGCCCAAATGTTACAAGCACCCATCGAGGGGTATGAAGATGCTATAGTTGTTCCACCGATCAATGCTAATAATTTCGAGCTTAAACAACCTTTAATCAATCTTGTGCAAAGCAATAAGTTTACGGGTAGACAAGATCCCCACAATCACCTTCGATTTTTTAACAAGGTCACTTCAACGTTTAGACATCCAGAAGTTCCGAACACTTCGGTTAAGCTTTTTTTGCTTTCCCTTTTTACTCTAGAAACGGTGATGCCCGAGATTGGTTAGACAAGAACCCCTAGAAATCAAATTAGTCTCACATGGGACGACCTTTTTCAAAATTCATAAACAATACTTTCCACCTCAAAACCCACTTACTACGAATGAGATCATAAACCTTTTAATAATTAAAAAAAAATAAAAATAAATTTAATAATTAAAAAAAAATAATAAAATACAAAACCAAACAAAGCTTTAATGAATCATGGGAACGATTAAAGGACTCCTTCGTCAATGTCGCTCACCATTGCTTTTCGAAACTTCCCCAACTCGATACTGTTTTACAACCTTTGAATTCAAACGATACAAGATGGCCTTAGATTCTGCATGCAGGTGGGGGTGGCAATTTCTTTAGACAAGATGCCTCAAGAAGGTTTAGCGATTATTGAAAGCAAGTCAAAAGTTCGTTATTCTAGAAGTCGTGCTAATGATCCAAGAGTGAGTACGGATGCTCCTCTTTCTAATTCTTCATCTTCCAATAATTCTTTCGAAATGCAACAAATAGCCGCTTCTCTCGAAGATAAGATGACTATCAAGATGAACAAAATGATGAATGAAATGAAAGCTTTAGTTATGTTGCTACTACTTCCTTCACCCGTCAAAGCAGTTTTAGGAAAGGTTACCACATTGGTACAATCATGAGTTTTAATGTGTGACCAATGACTAGAGATGGTTATGTGTACCACTCCCCGGTTTATCATGATAATTTTGTAGGGTATAAGATTCCACAATTTCAACAAACCGCTTCGGTTGGTAATTTTGTTCAAAATGGAAATTCCGGGTACCGTGCTCCTAACTTGGCAAACCAAATGAGACCACCAGGCTTTAATCAACCCAATCCACAAGCTTCTAGACCAAACCAAGGATACAAAGTCAAATCAGGTACAATTGGGAATAGAAATGTAAAACAAACCAAGTCGAAGTTAACCATGAGTTAATCGGGTTTATCTCAACAAAGCGCAATGCTTATCAATCCCGAGAGCACCAGCTCCGGTTACTTATTCGAGGTTTGAGGCTTATACAAAAGCGAATGAAATGCACTTTGAATAATCAGCAAAAGAATTTGAATGATTTCAAAAAAGGAGCAACAAGATTTCAAATGCAAGCAAAGGAATTTTTCAAAATATGATGCTGACATGTTTCAAAAACAAATGGGGATTAATAAATGCATCAAGTATCAGGAACCTACCGAGTAACAACACGATTCCTAAGCCTAGAAATTAATTCAAAGGGAATATACCACCCACAGAGGTGTTGTTCTATGAAATTTGGAAAAAACCTTTACCTCCTATGACCACCATCCTTTTGGTCAATCCGGACAATGAGGTTGCTAAGGAAACCGAGGTGAAAAAGGACCAAGTGCACTTAATAGTTCACAAAGTACCCAAGCAAGAGGTCCAACCTCCGGTAGTTTCAAATTAAGGAAAAGTCCCAAATCAAAGACAAAGCACCCGTTTTGATCCTTAGAAGTTTGTTTTGATGAATATTAAAGAAACCAAAACAAATTTGCCTTACCCTTCAAGGGTTGAAAAGGACAAAAATCGTGAAAGAGATGATATCTTAGCTTCAAAGTTCATAGAAATCTTTCGAGATCTTCATTTTGAACTTAGCTTTGCTGATGCTCTTGTCCACATGCCCAAGTTTGCCTTAATGATCAAAAAGTTGTTAAGTAACAAAGACAAGTTAATTAAAATAACAAAGACACCAATGAATGCTAATTGCTCTGCGGTCATTCTCAAAAAGCTTCCGAAAAGCTTGGTGACCCGGGTCGATTTCTCATTCCTTGTGATTTTGGGGAGTTTGATAATTACGTTGGCTCTAGCAAATTTAGTGCAAGTACAATCTCAAGCCTTGTCTATTTGGAAGAAACTTGGACTTTCTGACCTTAACAAGCATCTAGAATGGTTCTAGAATTAAGCCGGTTCGAACAATTTCAAAACCCCATGGGATAGCCGAAAATGTGTTCGTAGGAAGTCGGAAAATTCTACTCTCCCGGTTGATTTTGTGATTCTAGTACTTTGGTTGCAGACCCTCGAGTTCCCTTTGATTTTAGGAAGGGTCCATTTTTGAGCACAAGTCATTCCTAATTGATGTTTACGAGGGGGAAATTATTTTGAGACATGATGATCAATCTTTGATACTTAAGTGTGGTGACACTCCCACAGTTTCTTATGACAATTCTGAGTCAGTAAACCGAATGGACCTTATTGATGCAACATGTGCGGAGTAATGTCACCAAAAAGTCCTTGACTTTACCAAGAGTGGTGACTACCACTTTTATGTTATAACTTTGAGGGTGGTGGTGGGCTATTATTTTGGATTTTTGGTGGGGTAATGGGAGTGGGGGTTTGGGAGGGTTACCCTCCACCTTTTACTCCTTTTGAAGGAAGTGAGATGCTTCTTGAACAAGAAATAGAAGAGTTTTTAGAAAGTGATGAATCTTTAGACATGAATTTGCAAGATGATTTTAATAATGAGGATGATGATGTAGTTTACTTAGAATCATTGCTTGAAGTTTTAAATGATGATCCTTTTTCCCAATTTTCTCCTAAAAAGCAAATCAATAATGTTGAATCAGTCAAAACATCGATTGAAGAACCACCCGACCTTGAACTCAAAGATTTGCCTGCTCATCTTGAATATGCTTTTCTTGAAAAAGATAATAAACTACCGGTCATAATTTCAAAGGATTTAAAAGAGGATGAGAAGGTGAAACTTATTGAGGTTCTTAAGGCTCACAAAAGTGCTTTAGCTTGGAAAATCTCCGACATTAAGGGTATCGACCCAAAATTTTGTACACACAAAATTTTAATGGAGGATGATTTCAAACCAGTGGTTCAAATGCAAAGAAGGGTCAACCCTAAATGCGAGTGATAAAGAAAGAGGTCATCAAACTTCTTGATGCAGGCTTAATCTACCCCATTTATCGGACAAGAACCCCTGGTGAAGCGTCGGTTCATTGTGTTCCTAAAAAAGGAGGAATGACCGTGGTTCAAAATGATGACAATGAACTCATCCCAACCCGACTTGTGACCGGTTGGAGAGTTTGCATTGATTATAGGAAGCTTAATGATGCCACTAGGAAAGACCATTTTCCCTTACCTTTTATGGATCAAATGCTTGAAAGGTTAGCGGGAAATGAGTTCTATCTATTGGTTTCTTTAGATGGAAATTTCTGGGTATTTTCCAAATCCAATTTGACCCCCCACGACCAAGAAAAGACCCCTTTACTTGCCCTTATAGAACCTTTGCCTACAAAAAGAATTCCTTTTGGCCTTTGTATAGCACCGGGGACCTTTCAAAGGTTGCAAATGAACGGCCATAATTTCATGATATGATTGAAAAAAACATGGAGGTTTTTTATGGCGATTTTTTTGTTTTGGGGACAATTTTACAAAATGCCTTGTTAATCTTGATAAAATGCTTAATCGATGTGAAGAAACAAATCTTGTGCTTAATTGGGAAAAATGCCATTTCATGGTAAAAGAGGGAAATAGTTTTAGGTCATAAAATTTCAAAGCATGGTTTTAGTAGTTGATAGGGCAAAAGTAAGAAAGTGATAGCTAAATACCTTACCCAAGAACCACGTGTAAAGGGAGATCGAAGTTTGCTAGTCATGCGGGTTTTTTATAGAAAGGTTCATTCAAGACTTTTCCAAATTGCAAGACCCAGGACTCATCTTTTGAAAAAGAAACTCAAACTCCTTTTGTCTTTTTCGGATGATGTAAACAAGCTATTAATGATCTTAAAAAAAAGTTGATTGAAATCACCAATACTTGTTGTGCCTAATTAGGGATATGATTTGAGATAATGTGGCAGTGCTAGTGATTTTGCTCTTGGAGGCAGGTTTTAAGGTCAAAGAAAGGATAAACATTTTCATCCTATTCATTATGCGAGTAAGACTATGACCGGGCTCAACTTCATTACACAACAACTGAAAAGGAAATGCTAGCCGTAGTATATGCCTTGGAGAAGTTTCGACCCTATCTTGTCTTATCGAGGACCATAGTGTAAATACTGATCATTCAAGCTATCAAGTAACTTATGGCAAAGCAAGATGCTAAGTCAAGGTTACTTAGATGGATTCTTTTACTCAATGAGTTCATATTGAATAAGGGATAAAAACCGTAGCTGAAAAGTAGCCGCCGAACACCTTTCTCGAACTAGAAAACACTCACAAGAATGGAACTATTGAAAAGCAACACATAACTGAATCTTTTCCTTTAGAGTCACTAGAAATTTTGAATCGGTCAAAGAGATTAATGTGAATGAAAATGTGATTAAAGAGAATGAAAAAGTTGTTGAAAATGTTGTGCTTAATAATGTGAATGTGCTTAGTGATAATACCACGCCATGGTTCGCCGACTTAGCGAACTACCATGCGGGTAATTTTGTTAAAAAAGGAATGAGTTCACAACAAAAGAGAAAATTTTTCAAAGATGCAAAGCACTACTATTGGGATGACCCTTACTTGTTTAAGATTTGTGCGGACCAAGTCATTAGACGATGTGTTTTTGGTAAAGAGGCTCATGAGATTCTCATGGCTTGTCATAGTGGACCCACGGGAGGCCACCATAGTGCCAATTACACCGCTCGCAAAGTCTTTGACTCCGGATTTTTTTGGCCCACCATTTATAAAGATGCTATCAACTTGGTAAAACATTGCGATGCTTGTCAAAGGCAAGGCAAAATCTCTCAAAGAGATGAAATGCCTCAAAACGCAATACAAGTTTGTGAGATCTTTGATTTGTGGGGGATTGATTTCATGGGTCCATTTCCATCTAGTAGGGGTAACAAGTACATCCTAGTTGCAGTAGACTATTTGTCCAAATGGGTGGAAGCTAAGGCTTTACCTACAAATGATGCTCGTGTTGTTTGCAAGTTTTTAAAGAATCTTTTTGCTAGATTTGGAACCCCCCGTGCTATAATCAGTGATAGAGGCACACATTTTTGTAATGACCAATTTGCAAAGGTCATGGCAAAGTATGGTGTGACCCATCGACTTTCGACTCCTTACCACCCTCAAACGAGTGGTCAAGTTGAGGTTTCAAATAGGGGAATTAAGAGAATTCTAGAAAGAACCATAGGTGAGAATAGAGCTTCTTGGAGTGATAAGCTTGATGATGCTCTATGGGCTTTTCGGACTGCCTACAAAACTCCTATTGGATGTACTCCTTATAGGTTGGTTTATGGGAAAGCTTGCCATCTCCCTATTGAGTTGGAACATAAAGCTTTCTGGGCTCTTAAACAAACAAATCTAGATCTTAATCTTGCAGGTGCAAATAGAAAATCACAAATTAATGAGCTTAATGAGTTA
>BQNB010060319.1:0-36975 GCA_026074375.1 Tanacetum coccineum
TTCTTTCTCTCTCCATCCTATACCTTCTTCCTCAAACATTAATCTTCCATTTACGGATCTAATTTTTCACATTTTCACTTATATTCTGACGTTACAAGCTGGGTAGGTTGGGGGTGGCCGAGCACCCGCTACCCACCCCATTGGCTCCGCCCCTGGGCTTTATTATATGATGGGTCGGTTCTCATTGTTTAGTTATTTTAGGTGTGATCTCAGTTGTGGTCTTTCGAAACTTCATAATATTCTTTTGATAGCTGACAAATTTTCAACTATCAAATCTATTAGCGATTGATTCGAAAAAAATTTTCAAATGTTCTTGAGTGATTTGTTCTGACCTTTTTTCTTTATAACAATCATAAACAACCCATCTTAGTCTTTGACTAGATGAAAAGAAGACTTTTTAACCGATGTTTATTTCTAGTTAAGTGCGTATCTAGTAATCTTGTCAAATTCAGTTAATGTGTATGTTTCACTTCAAGAAGATTATACTAGTAATTTCCAGCTCGATTTTAAAAACTATAAAATAACCACCGTAAATAAACTCTTAACGGTATACCCATGATTATCTAAACAATACAATCACCCGGCACTTGGGTCTGACGTTTGGGCTAAGCGCCTGGGCTTAGGCTCGCGGAAGGTCATTTGGGCTTGGGGGCTCTCGCTTGGGTTTTTTTTTTCTTTTTCAGAATAGGTTTTAACATATTTTTATTTGATTCGTTAAATATTGTCTAAGCCCATCTTAGCTATTTTTCACATATATGCATAGCAAGTCGTTATTCAGTGGGTCACAACAAGTATCAAATAACTGTAAAGCGACACAGTACGTAAACACCCCGCGGCGAAGCGTTGGTTTGCAAAACTCGTTTTATTACATAAAGGAGTGGACCGAACCATTTTGGGCTTATTGAGAAACTTACACAACTTATTGTCTTTCATATAACCCAAAAAAATAAGAATAGCCTGAAACCCTGAATGTTAGCATCTAACGACACTAATTTAAGGGTGTTGATCGGTTTGGTTATCGGGTTATTCGGTTAAATTTTTTTTTGGTCAACCAAAAAATCGAATCGAACCGAACCGAAGACTGAAATTCTTTTTTGGGTCAACCCGAAAACCGAATCGAAAACCAAAATTCTTTTTGGGGTCAACCCGAAATCCGAACTGAACCGAAAACCGAAATTCAAAAATAAATAATTACATAGATATTTAGTAAAAAAAAGATTATTTCAAGCATAAAATGTGTTTTTTTATATTAGGATAAAATTTTAGTAGTATTTTTTTATACATGAATATATAAAAAATATATATATTTATATAAATTCAGTTTTCGGTTCTCATTGTCAAACCCATATCTAACCCGTAAACCGAATTTGTAGTTCGGTTCGGTTTTGACACATTCGATTCGGTTCTTAGTTCGGTTCGGTTGCTTTCGGTTCGGTTCGATTCGGTTTCGGTCTTCGATTTATTCGGTTATTTTGGGTTTTATGCTCACCCCTGACTAATTAATGAAAATATTATGCTGATAGCTGACAAATTTATTAATAATTGATTAACTTAAGTGATTTGCTCTGACTTTTTGTCTTTCTAACAATCATAACCAACCCGTCCTAATAGTTGAGTAGATGAAAAGAAGACTTTTTAACCAATGTTTATTTCTAAATTAAGCGACAATTTAATTATTTTTGGAGACGGGTGCATGCCTGTATTCATACAGACATTTAGATATCTGATCATAAAATACCGACCTTTTAACATCACCGACTTTGAAATCTTTGGTTTTCAAATCGATTTAGATAAAAAAAGATAACCACAAAAAGTGACCCATCGATAAGAATACCAACCTTTCAAAATTGAGGTCAGGGGTTCGAATCCAACGGAGAGAAAATTAATTCCTTTGTGGACACGGAGATTCACCTGCGCCAAATCCGGGCTATCCAAAAGGGTAGTCGCCTTATAATTAGTCGGCTTGCAATGTCGAGTCAGAAACGCAGTTAAAATAAAATAAAATAAATAAGTGGTCTTATCTATAAAGGAGTGGACTGGACTGAACCATTTTGGGTTGAATGAGATACTTACATTTTTATGAGCTTTCAAATTATAGCTCATAAGAAATACGAAAAGCCCACATATTCTAACAATAGTAGTCAGTCACTCAGAATACCTTGTTTGTTTATTAAGAGGCTCTAAATCAGATTCACACATCTGAATCTGAATCTGAGGCGTAAATGTCTGAATCTGAATCAAATAATAGTGTTTGTTTTTTACTTTTTAAATGTCTGAACGATAAAAGTAGAAATCAGTTTTATATTTAAAATCAGTTTTATTTTTACGAAACATAAACACGTTTAAAAATTATATAGAGCATTTTAGTCATGAAATTAACATAGTTTAGCAACGTGGGAATAAAAATGTCTTAAAAAACATTTAAAATAATTGTGTCGCAATTTATTCTCGTAAAATAGTCATATATTGTACTCTCACGCGCTTAAACATCTTCATCATTTTGCAAATTGTTACTTTCATTTACTCTACAATCATAAGATTGCGAATTTTTTTTTTCATAATATACTTAACATTGTGAATTAATAATTAAAAATATTTTTTAGTCGAATAATTAAAACTCTCGTGCAAAAAAAAAGGTCAGTTCTCTCAAGTATTATCAATATTAAAGTAAAAAAATATCTCACAAAATGAAGAGAGTAAAAAAACTAAAGAAAAAAAAGTAAAGAGTAGAGAAGCATTAAGAGGCATTAAGATCTCACATCCATATCTAGTTGGTTAAGATGTTTCAGCCTCTGACCGCGTCTGAACAAGAGAAAAAAAACAAACGCACTTAATGAACCAAATGTCTTAGCGCGTCTGAATAGGTCAGATCAAGAAGTTGTTAAGAGGCTCTTTATGAAAAACAAACACCACCAAAGTTTAACACATTATTGACTAGGATTATTAGTTTGTAAATTATATATAACGAGGACAATTAGCTATATTCATTAAGAAAGACAATAATTCGGAACTAGCAAAAGTTACTCATCTGGAAGATTCGTCATATATGATCACCGATTTCGAATTTTTTGAACCATTTAATTATAAAAAGGAACATTACATCAAAGTAACATTCCATTTATACCTAAAGCAGCAAAGTAGTATTCAATAACTTGGCATTATCACGATAGTGAAGAAAGTTATTCCCATATAAACGAAAAACGAATATCAATGAAATATAGACGCCAAGCTAAAAGAAATACTATCATGTGTTAAATTTAAGCTAGTAACCAATTAAAAACGCCAAATGTAATTAATCATGAAACAGACATTTGTTAAATTCAAGATTAACATCAATTTTCATAGATAGCTCAGAAACTATTTTCCGTGGAAAGGTGAAATTTTATTAATTAAACAAATTACAATTAAGCTATCAAAGACATTCCTTTGGATAGCTATTATCAATTCAAACAAAATACATATTCTACACAATCATGAAAAAAATAACTACCCATATACTCGTAGGAACTCGATTTGCAATACATATGCCCCCGGTTTCAGATATGTATCCTTCTTTGGTGTCAAGCATTTCCCATATTGGCTTGGCATTTACATATGTTTTGTTATTTTGTGTCCAAGTGCCAAATTGACAAAAGTATGTTGGCAAACCAAAGTAGGCAGCCGCTAGCATCACGCAGCGATGTTGATGACATGACGTCCAGCTTCTTACCCATTGATCTTGCTTGATCTACTTGTTTTCCTTGATCCATTGATGGGTTCATGAGTTTTGGAGTCACAGCTGCATCTTGATCCATGCCAACCTTACCAATCTCATTTGTGATTGTTACCCCTTCAAGGTCACGATTCAGATTCTTGACCATTTCTCCAGTGGACTCAAATTGCTTATGGCCCGACCTATCATTGTTGCTTTGGATTCATTCATTAGTTCCAACTGTTTTTTTGTGAAGTGCGTGTAATTCTCGCACCTGCCAATATAAATTAAGTACCTTTGTCAGATATGTTTTTTGGTTATGCTTATCTTAATAGTCGTGAAATGTAATAACTAATAAAAATGTTCTATGTTAAAATGTTACAATTGTTATACATGACACTTGAACACAGATTTTTGCTCAACCATGATCATTCCTATTTTCTTGCATGACTTAACAGGTCTAAAGATGAGATAATGAGACAAGGGTATTAAAATGGCAGATAATGGTTTGTTGAAGTTGAAGATGAGATAAGGAGACAAGGATATTTCGGTCATATAATAATCGCAACAAATTATATTTTAACTAGATTATGAAGTGAAAATTTATCTGGTGATCTTTCTAATTTTATCACAAAACAACAAGTTTGGTTATCTAGAAGGTGTAATAAAAAAGTTCATTGACTAACTCGGAACAAAAACGTAAGATCGTTGGTAATTTGTAGCTTTAACCACTTTTTAATGAAAAGCTTAATGTGTTTAAACTATTATGAATTGCAACACTATTTCATAATATCCTTAAAGCAACATGTTTCATAATGTTATATAGAATAACAAAAGCTTTTCTTACCTTCTTTAGAGACTTTCTTGGCCAGAGGATACTTTGTGCAAATATCTTACTTCGAGTTATGTTATGAGGTTTAAAATTATGACCCTCGGCATCTCGGATAAAAAGCGGCATTCTACCCTTAAAGCATGTATCAATTACAACGAGGTTAAACTAAAATAGTTTCCTCAAAAACAAGATTAATGAGACCAAATCGAAAGAGGATGATAAGAAAGGCCAAAGAATGTTATGATTATGATGGATATAAAAACTCAGAAAATATTATTATATGTATATAACATTAGGCAAATGAAGTACACAATATATAATGTTGTAATTCTTGACCGTTGGTCATATTTTACTTTTCATTAATATCAAGTTTAGAAAAGTTAAAATGAGAAAATAATATAACCGTTGGACAACGGTTGTGGTGATAAATGTATTATGCAAATATTTGTGTATTAAGTATGATTTACGAAATTTGAAACGTATACTTAATTATGACGTATACTAGGATTACCAAGCCTCTGGGCTTGGGCCACACTATTACTTAGGCTTTTGGGCTCAACCTGTCAATAACGGGCCGTAGAAAAACCCAATCTCGCATTGGCCGCGGCCCGAACCTAGCGATCTGTCCGCAGATCCAGTTATAAACGATCCGTCCACGGCCGTTCACACGATTACCGCGGAACCTTGCCCCACAAGGGACCCACTCTGGCCACTACTAAAGCAACCAAAATGCTAGGAAACCCTACTACTAGACACCTATAAATAGGGGTCATAGTACACCCCAAAAGGTATACAGTTATTCTTACTCTTTCTGACATATACTCTGACAATATGAATACTTACTCTCACGCCAGAGTCTAATAGTGGGGTCCGTCCCCATGGTAAGGCTAACAGTTTACTCTCAATTGTGCAGAAAGTCATATCACTTCTCTTGCTATAGTACAAGATTAAACACTCAGGTCATTTGGAGGCCCGACCCGACAAAGGACTTCAACACCTTGTCAAACCCGACACGAATTTTGTACTAACAAGTGGCGCCATCCGTGGGACGCTTACGCAACCACATTCTCTAAAAAACTCACCATGAGCACTCACGAACAGCAAACCACAATCCATCTCACGTCCGCCGTGAGGAACACTGGGGGAAGGAATGGTCCCCAAGGTCTTGAGGAACCTATGTCCGACGAGGTCCTTAGGGAAATGTGCTACAAAAACTATCACCAACTTTTGCCGCTCATCGCCGAAAAGATGCAAAAAGAAAAAGAGCAGAAAGACAAACTCAACGCAGTAAAAGCACGATTGATCTATGACGATGAGTCCGGAATTAAGATAAGAAGCCGTGAAGAATCGCACTACTCTGAATCTAAGACACCAACCGCCCGAACAGAACCAAGAAGAAGGCACGGAGATAGGCATTCCTGAAGCCCATCACCACATGTCAGTGTCTTCAAAAGGCTTAAGAATGACATATCCCCCTCACCACGACCCCGGCCACGGAAGGAAGGAGGCGTGTTCAATAGGTTGGGAAGAAAGGAGCCAGCTACATCTGCATGTTCCGGTAGTCGTCGACGAAGTCCCCAAGCAAAAAAAACTGAAGTGCAACCAAGGAGGCATCAGCAAAAGGGAACACCGTCTGGTACGACTAGCCGATATTCAGAAAGCGAAGATAGTGAAGGGGGTCACTGGAAGTCCAAATCAAGAAGACATAGGTCGAGCACCTATGAAGACGATCTCTCCCAGCCTTGGACATGTGAGGAAAGAAACCCTTTCACACCTCGAATCCGGCATTTTAGTCTCCCGAGGACTAGGATGCCTATCCAACGTCAAGACATAAATAAGATGGAAGTGGGATCCGGGGATCACTTAAAAGCTATTTCTATCGCCGCAACAACAGTAAGGATGGCAATGCCGACTTGGTGCCACATGTTCAAGCTCAACCCTCACCAGGAATGCCTAAGTTTGTTCGACAAGCTAATAAAAGAGTCGATCGATAGCTATGAAGATCTTAGAACAGCGTTTAGGGAGAATTATCTTCAGCAAACAAAGCACATCAAGGATCCGGTGGAGATACATCACATCAAGCAAAGAGATGGAGAATCTACAGAAGACTTCATGGAAAGATACAAGGCAGAAGTCCTGGACGTAGAAGGAGCTCCGGAATGCATGAGAATCTCCGGGTTTATGCACGGAATAACCCACCCTGGGTTAATCAAGCGTCTATATGAAAGAATTCTGAGGTCTATGGATGAAATGTATAGAATGACTACGTCTTTCTTACAAGGGGAAGTTGCTGCATTCAGTCACGGCCGGAGAAAAGCATCCTCATCATGGAAACAATCAGAGGGGGGGACAAACCGAATTTCAAGAAAGGCTTCAAAAACAAACAAAGACCGGATCGTAAGCCAGATAGATTCTCACTCCTCACCAAAACGCCAAAAGAAATTTTCGCTCTGGAAAAAGGAAAGTTCAAAGCCCCACCCCCAATGGTAACTCCTGCGGAGAAAAGGGATCCGAATAAATACTGTGAATTTCATTCAGATACAGGACACAGCACAGACGAATGCATGCAGCTAAGGAAGCAAATAGACGAAATGATCAAGTCCGGAAAGTTGTCGCAATTCATCAGAGAATTAAAACAGAACGACAAGCCGAAAGCACCAAAAAAAGGGGAAGCATCCGGAAAGGATAAACCTTTGGCTATACTGATGATTCAACCATGGGAAAGAGTGGCCAAGCCCAGGATTACCCAAAGCTTCTCTCCGGAGACAGCGATTTCCTTTCCGCCTTTGGGGAAAGAAGACGGAACGGAGGGACCAATGATAATCGAAGCCGAAATGGGCGGACACTTTGTGCACAGGGTATACGTCGACGGCGGAGCATCCTCAGAAGTCTTATACGAACATTGCTTTGTAAAACTCCGCAAAGAGATAAGGGATCAAATGGTTCCGGCCACCACTCACCTTATCGGATTCAGTGGAGAGACCATTTGGCCACTAGGCCAGATAGCCTTGCTAGTCAAAATAGGTGATGAAGTACATTCCACCTCCGCGTGGATGAACTTCATGATTATCAGGTCACCATCCCAACACAATGCAATAATAGGAAGACCGGGTATAAGGAAAATCCGCGCCGTACCATCAACAGCACACGGAATGTTAAAATTCCCCGTTGAAGGCGGCACGGTAACGCTACAGAGTAGTAGAGTCATTCCTATGGAATGTGCTATGATCTCCGGACCTAGCATCCAGTCTCCCGCAGTAAACCAAGTACTGGAAGAGAAAATAAATATAGCAATCCACCCGGAATACCCCGAACAGACAGTTGCCATAGGATCAACATTAACAGAAAAGGGACGCAAAGAACTATGTTCCTTGCTCAAACAAAACTTGGATATTTTCGCCTGGAAGCCAGCTGATATGACGGGCGTCCCACGAAGCATCGCGGAACACCGCTTGAATATCCGGGAGGGATATTCACCAGTCAGGCAAAAGAAAAGAGGACAGGCACCGGAAAGAAATAAGGTAATCCAAGAAGAGGTGGAAAAATTGGTGGATGCCAGAATAATGAAAGAGGTCCATTATCACAGTTGGCTCTCTAATCCGGTAATGGTCAAAAAGCATGACGGAACCTGCGAAATGTGGTGTAGACTTCTAAGACTTAACACTGCATGCCCCAAGGATTGCTACCCATTACCGGAAATAGACTGGAAGGTGGAGTCCCTCTGTGGGTATCCTTTCAAATGTTTCTTAGATGCATACAAGGGGTACCACCAAATTAAAATGGCAAAAGAGGACGAAGAAAAAATGGCGTTCATAACAAGCCAAGGGATATTTTGCTACTCTAAGATGCCGTTCGGTTTAAAGAATGTCGGGGGGGGGTGGGGGGGGGGGGGGGGGGGGGGGGGTCAACATATCAACGTTTTAGTGGATAAGGGCATTCCAAAGGCAGATTGAACGTAACATAGAGGTATATGTCGATGACCCGGTTATAAAGAGCCACACGGAAGAAGAAATCATTCGAGACATAACAGAAACATTCAAAACCCTCTGACAAATAAACATGAAATTAAACCCAAAGATATGCACATTAGAGCTCGATGTCAGGAAGGAAATGTCTTCAGGTTACAAAGTAAGCACCAACGGGTTGAGAGCATGTCCACAGGATAAACATGACACAGTCTTCAGCCTTTCCATCTCCAAGATGCATCAAGGACCTCAGAAGCTAAATGGAAATTAGCAAGCTTAAACCAATTCTGTCAAAATCAACAGATAAAATAAAGCGTTACCTTTTATCAAAACATTGAAAAAGTGCACTAAAAAAAAAGCGATTTCAATGGACACTAAGAATCCGAAGAAAGCCTTCAAGCAGATGAAGAAACTTATTGCAGAGCTCCCAACACAGACCGCACCAAGGGAACATGAGGAATTAATCATATACTTGGCCGCAGCAAAAGAAGCTATTAGCGCGGTCTTGATGACGGACCGGGAAGGCAAGCAACTAGTGAAAAATCGGGGACGATGAATTTATCCGTCAGGACATCCGTAGATTATTCTATGGACGCTTCTCATTCTATGATCCCAGTGTTTATAAAATAAAGGAAGTCAAACAGGCAGTCAAGAAAAGAAAAAGGAAAATCCAAAAATATTAGGGATAGTTAGTGTACATATAAAAAATGGTGAAAACGGGACTTGTCGAAGCTATTGATTCTTTAGTTCCCCTTGACGAACACTTAGCTACTTTTCGAGGTTATTAGTCGAGGGGGATTAAGATTCTTGGTTTCTTGAGTGTTTACTTCATAACATTGCGTGAGGACACGGCAATACCTTAGTATGGGGGATTTTGGTATGTGCTTAATTACACATACCATTTTCCATTAAAAACGGACTTAAATGACTAAAAACGTACCAAAAATACATTGTATTTGTATGTTTTGCATTTGAATTGTGCAGGAACGGATATTCAAAAAGAAAGCCAAAAACGACCAAACCAAGCACGGGATGGAAAAGACAAAGTCAAATCGAAGCCAAAGTCAGTCAAAGTCAGAAAGTCAACCCAGAAAAAGTCAAAAGTCAACCAAATGAAGAAAATACAACTTGAGGGACTAAAACTGCCAAACCTCAAGTTGTATTAAAGACAAGGGCTGAAATCGAAATTTCCGGGTGAAGTATAACTTTAGGGGCCAGTTTTGCCAAACCCCTAAAGTTGTATCATAAAAGGGCAAAGCTTAATAAGAGATGAGGGGCCAAAACTGTCAACCTACCCAAAACCATCTTTTTCGCCCAAACAAAACCCCAGATATAACTCACGGGTGTCCTCACCTTCTTTTACCCTGCAACCTCTACAACCCCATGGATAAAACACTTCCCCCTCCTCCACTATGTCCCCCCAGCTTTATAATTTCCATGTTGGCAATCCTTCACCATTTCCAAGTGATTTCGATGGCTTAGATAACTCAAAAAGAAGCACAAGAAGATTAAATGGCTGAGATTTGTTTTAGAATTCCCTCACAGAACAAGCACACTTGGGTTTTGTCTCTACAAAGAAACACAGAAGAAAGAAAGCCAAGAAACCAAGACCTTAATTCATTTTAGTATAAATAGGGCCATTGTAACCCAAGAAAAAGGGTCGTAGTTCGGTAGTCGTAATTTTTCTTAGTTAAATTTTAGCTTATTTTTATGCAACTTTATTTTTTCCAAGTCTTGTAACTTTAATTTTCGTCTTAATGCAAATTTGGAGTTTTTAAGTAAATTCGTGATTCTCTGTATTTCCTTTGTTAACAGCTTTACTTAATATGTTTAAAGTCTTATAAAATCATATAAGTCATTTGTCTTAACTCAAATACTAAAGTTTAAGTAAAGTCACAAAAAGTCCACACTCAAATATTCCACAACTTATGGATGATAAGCCAGTTCTGGATGGGCTTATGGACACTACTAGCTTGTCATTGACAAGCTAGAGCTTGTAGACTCTTGGTTTAACCCTGTTTTGAGCAAGGGAGTTATAAGTTTTTATTTTCCTTATTCAGCTTATTTACTGTAGAACTGCTTATTAGTGCTTATTTGTTACATATATTTGCTTATTTAGATGTTTAGTGCTTATCTTGTTTAGTTGTTAGTTTAAAAGTTACTTGTGCAAATTTCTTAGTTAGTACTGGTAGTATGTTTAGTTAAAACTGTTAGACTGACTTAGCTTGTTTAAGTGCTTATTATTGATCAAAACCTGCTTATAAGTGCCTTATGTTGTTATTTGATAATCTGCTTTTAACAAACTAGGATCAAATCAGCTTAAAATAAAAAGAAAAATGATTTTTGAAAGCCTTAAGGGGTGTTTGGAACAAGTAGTACTAACCTATAGTTAGTACTGTTGGTTCTATTTTTGGATTTTTAAGGCTAGCAGTACTAACTCAAAGCTAGCAGTACTAACTCCAAGTTAGTACGGTTAGTTAAAACTGTTAGTACTGTTGGTTCATTTTAGCTTATTAGCTTATCATTTCTGCTTATTTAAAATTTCTTTAGCTTTTTAGAGTAGATTAAGCCCATTTTCCTTTACTGTCTGTAGTAGAGCTTACTTTAGCTTATTTGCCTTGTCAAAGCAATTTTATCAGTTTGTAGTTTTTAGCTTATTTGCCATTTTAGTTTATGCTAGTTGCTTATTGCTTCAATCTTATGCCTGAGGGCTTATTAGGGAGTAGTTAAATAAGCGGTTTTAGCCCATTCTGCTTATTCTTGTTACATTGTGTTTTTGTTTTAAAGCTAGCAGTATTAACTCAAAGCTAGCAGTACTAACTCCAAAGTTAGTACTGATAGTTAATACTGTTAGTACTGTTGTTAGTACTGCTGAGTTTCTCATGCTTAACTTAGTTTAATTGCTTGCTGAATTTGCTTATTTAGAGTTAGTCTAGCTTATTTGGTTTGTCTTAAGCTTATTTGAGCTTATTTGTGTCTTAGTATAAAAGTTTTAAGTGTTTTTACCATTCCTAGCCTTTATGCCTGCTCTAGCTTATTTTCCTTGCTTATCTTTTTGTGCATTTGCTTATTAGGTTTAGTGCCCAAATCATTTCCTTGTCATATTCAAACTTCGATTATAAATTCGTCATCAGATTTTACATTCAAGCCTCGATGGGACTTAAGACTCGGAAATACTCAATACTTACTTCCGGTTTCTTTGATTTTGAGGATTTTATCCTTGTTATTTTACTTTTATTATTATATTTATTTATATATAAAAAGGAATAGATTCCGGAGTCAAACTAATGTGTATTAGGTTACTGGGGTAAATGGATAAAGTACATGGTTAAAAATGATATTTAAAACATTAGATCTTGACATATTAGGATGTTTACATGAGATTTACAAGAGTATAAGTTGGCAATGGTAGAGGGTTGCGGTGAGCTCGGTTTTTAGTTATGTGTAAAAAATGTTACATAATGGAATGTTATAAAAATGAAATTTGCCCATTACAAAGGTGATCATAATATAATAGGTAGATATTACATTGATGAAATTCTGGGTTTTGTTATAAGTCCCCCCATCTTAAAGTAATCTCATCCTGTGATTTAGTTGAATGATTGAAGTGTTTGTTTGTAAATTAGCGAGGGAAAAATTTACAATCGATTTAAAGTCTAAGACTATTTGTATGTTGGGTAATATTGATAATGATTACATTGATCAAAAAAGAATTATTTGTACATAAGGAATTGAAAGCGGAAAATTGTTGGTATGAGTGCCATATACTTAAGTTCATATTTATAATTTGTCATGTTACAAACAGAGGCGTCCAATCCGTAGTAAACTGGAGAATTTATTATATTTAAAGTTCGGTGTTTTATAATTTCCTTATTCAATTGAAAAAGCGTCAATTCATTTCAATATGATATTATAAAGAATCTTACTTAGGAGCATAAAAAATGATCTCAAAATGGTTGTTTAGGTAGAAGATCGTTTCCTTGGTGGTATGATTTTTCCAAAAATCATGAGAAGAATAATGAGGACATTAAATTGCACGATACTGTCACAGAAATCAAACTTGGAGAATTTGGCATAACTTCCTCTTTTCTGAGGAATTCCAATAATTATTCTCCAGATGTTCTGAGTTGTTTCTAAGAGTAGTTATGAATATCATCGATGTAACACTATTAAAAATTTGTCCCAAGTATGGTTTAACAACACTGATTCATGAGACTCCATGAATTCTGCCAAGCGCGTTCAGTTAAACCAACTGGGCATCACTTGAATTCATAGTGTTGTATTTGTTCTGAAAGCAGTCTTAGGATTCTCTTCATCCTTACTTTCAGTTGATGATAACCCGACCTTTAAGTGATTTTTGATGTAAAACACTGAACTTAAAGTTGGTCGAGTAAGTCTTCAAAATCCGGGTATAAGTAACTGTTTCTTTATAGTAAGTTTATTAACTCGCGATAATTGATCCACATTTGATAGATCCGTCTTTCTTTTAACAAACTATGACAGGAGCTCCCCAAGGCGATTCAGTACTTAGTTGGAATAAAACTCGGTTCTGCTAACTCTTAAAGTTGGTTGTGACAGTTCTGCATTTCTAAAGGAGACTAATCTGTTAGGTGCTCGGGCTACAGGAGCCGCTTCCTGGAATAAATTGATTTGAAATTCTACTTAGGGAACGGGAGGAAGGCCAGGATAGATTTTTCAAGAAAAATTTCCTGACTATGGTATATCTTCTAGTCGTTTTTGGATTACTTTACTTTTTTCCATACTTGAGCTTTGATTAACTTGACATCTTATGGATTATATAACTTTCGGTTTTTATACGGATATGTGGTTTAGTGTGATTGCTACGATTCAACTCAGATGATTAATGTTTTACCATCGTATTGGGATATGTGGAGACTTTCTCATTAAGATGATTCTAGCATGATACTTTGGATAACCAATCTCATACTGATGAACAACATCAAAACTAAGTAGTTTAATCGGCATAAGATCAATTTAAGAAAGTTGGTTTTACAAGGACTGAGTTGCAACCCTAAATAACAGGATTAGAAATGGCGAGGTATTAACGGGAGAATAATTGGATTTATATCATGAACAACTTGCTTCATACTGTTATAGTTAAAATTTTAACAAGGTGTGGGTGTCTTTTTGTCAACACACCCGTTGGTTAGGTTTAATAAAAAAACTAAAAACTAGAATCTATATCTAGTAGTCCGAGGGTCCTTTGTTTTTGCTAAGTTCTGGTATGATGGCCCGCTTTGTTACAAGTCGAACTTTCTGACAGTAAAGGTCTGTGTGAGGTAGAGTGCATCTCTTCACAAAGGATTGGGTCAAACATACCACATATTTTCTGTTGGGGTAGCAAGCAAAATAGGCCCAGAAGGTTTCCTGCCTTCTATTTAGTTTGTTGGTGGTGATCGATTGTTGTGGTTGTCATGGTTGTTGATACGGTCATTTTGGTAGTTGTTGTTGTGGAAGGTTCTTCTATCATCAATCTTTCATGTGTGTTCGTTGGTTCCTACTACAAGACATTGTGCCACTTCTACTTGATCCATTAACCTCTGGTTCTTGTTAATGGCATACTTAAAGTTTGAGAGATCTTTGAAGCCACGTTATTTTTCCTTTCAATACTTTCTAGGTAATACTATGATGAAGCTTCCATATGTTTCTCGGTGTGTAGGCACCCATCGTGAGGAACAAGGTTGCCTTTCCTTAGATCTTCTCATGTATGTCTTAGATCATTCCCCCTTCACAGTCGATGGTAAAATTACGTATTCCATTTCTGGACCTCAGTTTGGGGACAATACTTTCTCTTATCAAAGCTTTTTAAATTCACCCAGGTAATCTTGTAAAGCTTTGCTTATTCCTAAATAGGTTGGGCAATAGAATTCCACCAGGATAGAGCTTCTTCAGTTAATCATTACCAGTAACAAACTTCACCTGGTAGTTTCGGTACAGTGTTACGGGAAACACTGATTCAGGGTTCGCTCAAAACCAGCGGATAAGTCCAACAACTCCTTCTGAACCTTTGATGTTGATAGGTTGACAGCTCATGAACTCATTGTGGCTACACTTTCTTGCTACAGGAGTTCTCTTTTCTCCGGTGTTTCCTATTGGTTTTGTCAGTATTGCAATTGTTGTAGCTTGTGATTCCTATGCTACAGAAACACTTTTCAGAAATAGTTTCTTGATGGTTCGGCTGAGTTATGGCTGGTTGACTCAGATGTTGATGTCTTTTTTTGGAGGTCATTCATATCCAAATAAGACAACACTGAAATTAAGAGTGATATTAGAGTCATTGTCACAAAATTTTCATACATAATGGTATTGGCATCATTTGAATAGATACTTTAATTGATACAAGTTTTATAACAAAGTATTCAATCCCTTGGTATTACATTTGGAATCTAGATTTATCAAAGATGATCAGTTAAAAACCAAGGCATTTGACTCATTAGATTCCTTCGGGGACTGGGTCATCTTCCTAGTGGTGTGCGTTTTGATCCATAATGTGTTATCTAACTCTAACGATGTAGACTGTCAAAGGGGTAATCTTGTGTGGTGCGGGTAGTTAACACTAAACCGGTGATGAGATCCTACTGTGAAGAGAAGATATTTTGAATGGGTGATTCAACAGGAGTCTCAGTGTCTTTAGGTGGTGGAATCTCTTCGAGAGGAAAGAAATCTCAGGAATCAAACATTGGTGATAGTGGTAATACTAGAGATGAAGGCAAAATAGGCAGTGGGGACAATAGGAGCTTGTGGTGGGATAGGTGGGTCATTTTAGGGCTTAAGCAGATTATATGCTTGCATATATAGATCATCGTTGAAAAATGGTGAGGAGGGCTGCGAGGCCAAAAGATACTTAGTAATTTATCTGAAGGATCAGGGAGAGATGTTTCCCGTGGTGAGAATGGGAATAGTTGGTGAGAGGTCGGAGTATAGTCCGAAATGAAAAATAGTTAGAGGAAAAAAGCTATCCTCAATTCAAAAAAGTAGGATGGTTGGGAGAAAGACATCACTTGTACAAGCCGAGCGGTAAATAACATAAGTTATTTATATAATTAGTTATATTAGTTATGTATCTTTAATACTATTAGGGAGATGTAGTGCACGAAGACTTTCTTGGATGGAAAAAGAAAAATGTTTATAGTCTAAGGTTTCAATCCTTGTTCTCTATAAACGAGCTCTTGATACCAATCTATATACACCCCACTTTTTTGACATATAGCCAGAAGCTATTTGGGGTATTACTTAATTAGATAAACAGTCATAATCATAGTAAGAATCAATAAGGAGACATTTTGCCAAAATTTTGTTATCATTCATTTATTCACAAGTTTTACAAAAGAGGGTACACAAAATCTTGATGAACTTAAAGTTTGATTGATACAATTTAGCCATCTTCAAGTCGTTGCCACTCCATGCAAATGATGCTCAGTTACCGGAGATAAACACATGCTAAAAAAAAAGGTCAACACATTGGTTGAGTGAAATTCAATAGGTTTATGTTAACCAGTTTTGAATACATGTCATCAGTTAACAGTAGGTTTAGTTTCTTATACACCATACACGTGTTAATAATTGCACAGATGTGTACAATTATTATAGAAAACAGTGTTTTATTGGCCCTAAGCTCATGATATAATACATTAAAATGGGAATCAAGTAAAGTATGTTTGTGAATTGGTTGAGGAACAAATGTCCTCGTTGGGAAAGGTAAATTGCAAAGTTACCATTTTAATAAATATAGTGCTATTGGTACCCAGAAAGTATAGGTACACAACGGGAGTGTCTCAACCTCCGATGATATATACTAATATTCGGTTTAACTCGCGGGTCTAATGGTTCCTGATTAAGAAATAGTGGCATAAGTTAGTAAAGGTGACTTAGGGCAATATTAAATCTGCGAGTACATTACAAGTTGGAAAAAATACTGTATTTTGGTTTATGGTGTATCCCAATCGCTGGTTTTATGAAACCATTTAAAAGAGTTAAAATGTGAGGCTATAGGAACTCAATCTTATCAGGAAAATAGATTGATGGCGAAAATGTATATCAAATTGAAAGTAACAGTACGTAACCAACCTGAGGTAATTTGTCAAGTTTAGTGTGATGGTTTATGTTCTAAACTTCATAAAGTTTAACGTATTTCTTTGATTTATTAATTTATGGAAAGATTGTATACTGTTCGGGGGCCATCATTATTTAGGAGGTCATCGTAAACGATTGAGGATCAGGACATTTTTAATTGTAAATACTGCAAATCGTCAAAACGTATACCCAAATGAAACTCCTACATGAAGATCTCCTAGTAATCGTGATACGATATAATTTTCAAGTTTCTGGTCAAAGTTAGTCGATGTATAAATTAAGTTGATTATACCGTAATTATTTTTAATGCATCGATCGTTGATTATTAGTGATAAATGTATCAGAGTTTTAATACAATTAAGTTTTATTATAGATTACTATATATTTTTATAAGTCTATATAAAAATATTTTATTATATATTTTTAAGTTTGCAAATATGGCAATATATAACCTCTCGATTTTATAAATTTTACAGTTTAGTCCTTTATATATAAATTATAATATATTTAAACCTTTACTTTTTTAAACCTTGCTAGATAGTCCTTTATAGTATATATACTTTAGGAGAAATGACCTTTTTCAGCCCTCTAGTTTAGAAATTTCAGGGAAAGTTACGATATATACCCCTTGCATGGAATTTATTTTGCCCAAATCATGTCCAAAAAGCCATGCAAGGGTTATTTAGGATTCCAAATGATATTTGCAGGTTTATAGCTTATTAGGAATCAGCTAAAATAGATGTTATAACGTATCAAAAGTTTAGAAAAGGATTCGTTTAGTTAGAAAATCAAAAGGGTCGTTTTTAAGTTTTTAGTAAAATAATAACACATGGGTTTGAGGTTTCAAGGCTTAAAAACAAGAGTTTTTATTTGATCTTAAGAGTCTTATGAACATTTCTAAAATAGATTATGAGCTTATTGACCATAGTAGCAAAGCTTATAGGACGAGTAGAAAAAGCTTACAACTTGAAATGGGTTGAAATGGAGGTTTTTGGTTCGTGTAGCTTGGAGACGAGTTCTATGGCTTCTTCCTTGGAATCCTTGGTTTCTAAACACACCTTGGGACTTCTATACTTCTGCTAGTGCAAGGATACAGCAAATTTTTGAGGTGGAGAAGTGTTTTTGGAATGAATGAAAAAGTATGTTTTGGTTCGACTATTTATAGGCAAGAACTAACTTGGTGCCCAAGTTCTAGCTTGATGTGGTGGCTTAGTTATAGATTAGTGATTCATGGTAGCTACTAGGGTGACTAAGGAAGGCTAGGGAGTGACTATTGTGAGCTAGAGTGATAGCATAGCAATGTGGAAGGAGATGGAGAAGTTAGGATGATGACTATGGGTTTTGGAGACTTGGTGGCCAAGTTGGGTGACAAGGTGGTGATGGAGGTGCTTGTAAGGTGCTGGAGTGATGGTGATATGGTGGTGAGGTCATGGTGATGAAGGTGGTGGTGAGTCATGGAGGAGCTTGAGGTGTTTATTTAGTTTATACATGGCTATTTTTGGACAGCCAACATCAGTCCTGGCAATTTGGATGCCATTTACAAACCGTAATTCCAATTAACCTCAAACTAGTGAGCATGGTTAGATATTTGAGTCCTCTACAACTTTTAGTTTTACATATTCACGGGTTACTATACAAAAATCTAGAGATAACAGCCATTTACTACAGGTGTGCAGAATTTGCACACCTTTGCCATTTCGGCTATAACTAATTCATCCGACGTCGAATCGGGGTGATTCAATCGGCAAAATGATCACAAGACATAGGGCTACAACCTAGTGTTTTTACTTAATATCCAGAACCTACTGATTTTGCCCAGATCTTATGTTTTATTAACGGATTAGATTCTGAAAACTATGAACTAGTTTAAGGTGTAATGGGTTTGCTACAGTTTTATGATTTAAGTTTAGGGTTAGATGAATTAGGGTTTTAGGATTAGGGTTTAGAATGATTTAGGGATTAGGTTTATGGTTTAGGAGTTGTGCAATTGGTGTTTGTACCTTGTGTTAAAATGGTGGTAAGATATAAACATGATTTATAAGGTAAAATGACCTAGTTTGTATTTCATGCACAATTGACTTGTACATTGAGCTTTAGAAGGTTGTACTAGGGTTTAGGAGGGAAAAGATATTCAAAATTTTGGCATTGTAACTTGTATACATGCTTTGAACATTTGTACACTTGTTTTGACATGTAATTAGAATTTTTAGAATAAACGTTAACGTATAATGCTTGTTTTAGAATAACGTTGTAAATGGTACGTTAAATGGATAATGTACATGGTAAAAATGATTTTTAAACATAGACTTGACATATTAGGATGTTTACATAATGTAAACATAGTTGTAGTTGGCATTGGTTGTTGCGTGAGCTCTTTTACTTTAGTTATGTAAACTATGTTACATAATGGAATAAAGCGAAAAATTTCCCTGTAAAAAGGTGGTATATACTTTAATAGAAGGATAGTACATTGCATCTAATTTAATAGATAGATATTTACATTGATGAAAATTATGGGTTGTTATAGTTAATGTTGTTAAGGCCTCAGCTTGTTGGGTTTGGAAACCAAAGACTAAAGTTTTAGACCATGTTTCTAAACACAACAATGCATCAATCACCCTAAAGAAGTTTGATTATTGTTGGGATTCCTGATTTGATGAGACAAAGTGAATAAAAGAATGAAACAAGATGGAAACAAGAAGGACCAAAATTGTCATCATGAAGTTCTACAAGATGTAGAAGATAATAAAGATTTGGTCAAAATAAGATAAGAATGAATATTAATGAGAAGATAATTAATTGATTCTCTCATTAATATATTAATTAGTTTCCTTGTAAGCCTAGGACTCCTTATGCTATAAAAGGAGGTCCAGGCATTTAGAAAAAGATATCCATAGAAACATCGACTGATGAGAGTCGAATAGTAAAGGTGTGTGTGTGTACACCATAGTTAGTAGTTAATTAGTAATAGACATATTATAGATGTCTATGTAGTAGTTAGTAGCCCCAAGTTATAGTTGGGGTAATAGGGAAATCGTTCAATGAAAAACCTTGTTCATAACTTTGATTGTGTTCTTTATTATTCCGCTGCGTGTTATCAATCATTGTTATTATATCCTAGATGGGCTAATCGATTCTCAACATGTGGTATCAGAGCAGGTTGCTCTTGATATCTAGGATCTACAAGGTTTTTGAAGAAACCCTAAAAACCCTATTTTTCAAGAAATCGATTTTTGGTTAAAGTTTTATGGGGTTTTAGAGTTTAATTGATATAACAGTGTTTATGATCGTCCTCTCTACCTTAATTGGTATGCAATACGATCTTCAATCATTGTTACTATTAAAGGGGTTACTTTGTATCGAATTCGGACTTCTATGATTTTTGGTAATATTCTTTTTCGATTGATCGAATTCAAACAACTTTGATTGAAAATTTTTCATTGAATTTGGAAGGATTGTGATGAAATACCCAAAAGACCGACCATATTTAAATAATGGAAGTATAGAGACGGTTTAGTCTTAGGTATACAAATCCCAGATCAGCCAAAACCGGAGGGATCTACCTAAGGATATCCACTAGTTAGTGTAGAAGTCCTTAGGTATGATACAAAAGAAGAAAAAGTAAGAATCGGGAAAAGTGCCTACTGAGATGGAGCTAGCACTGGAATAAACCCATCAAGGTGTTAGATATGAAGTCTCAGTAAGCGCTGAAGGGGTTGAAGAATGAAAAAGAAATGAAAGGATAAAGGGTGTAAAGAAAGAAGCCCTCCATATATTTAGTCAGAGAAACCAGGTCAATACATAAACTGTTGGAAACACTAAGGTGTTGTCTGACATTGAAGACAGTCATAGGACCTAATACCTAGAAGCACAACCACCCTAGCCACTCAAGGGTCTCTCAACAGACCATGTTTCATTACTTACGAGATTACATGCATTTCTACGACTTTTTTACTCCGATTGTTGATATTGAAAAGGTGGCAGTCTGCTCCAGCCTCCGATCACTAAAATCAAAGTGCACTATTGAGTCTAGAGCCAAAAGAGATCATCCATAAATCTCATTAGGACACTTGTCAAAATTATGCTTGCTATCTCACACATGTGAATAACAAGAAATATTCTAAGAGTCCTACGCATATTATCTTTGGATATTTTGCCGAGAACATCCGAGATGATATAATTCACAGTGAAGAAGGAAATCCTGCTTGGAGCAACACAAACAAGCTCATGGTAGTGACTTGTGCGATCTATATGAAATCAAACTTGTTGACAACTAGAAAGAAACGATGGTGCGATTCTATAAGAATCAAACTTGTTCCAACAGGTTAAAATTAACGGTTATGATGAAAATTTTGAAATGATTAACACCCTCGATGTGTCACAAAACCACTTTACAAGTATGACAACTCGCTTGATTTCAAATAAAATTTACTATTTAATCGGTGGAACAGTAACCACTGGTTCACTATCTTATCGTGCTGTCTGCTATTAAGACTTGTCTGCTTTGAGACGTTCTGATAATGAGAACATGCTGAGTTTGATGAATCTAATACACATGTGTTAGAAAGATTCTATACTTCAGCTGGAAATCCTGTCAAGGAGATTCTTCTTAAATTGAATCTACCTGATCACAGGTCGATCCTCACGGATTCGAAGGTTACTCCAACCAAACACGGGCGAATGACAAAGCCATATTCGTCCCCCCGCTTTATTGCTAACTGTTTTATTGCAGGAAACTTAAAGATGGTGGTGAAGGTACCTGTTTCCCGCTGACTCACAAGATTCATAGCCACATGCTCATACCAGACCGACAAACATAAAGACATCATGAAAGCTCAAGTACATGTTTCAAGACTTCCGCTACTCTGATACCGTACGTCTTTCTTGAAGTGACAAAGTATTAAAGTCAAAGAATTTCAAAGAAGTTTCCGTCACTCTGATACCGAACGTCTTTCTCGAAGTGACGAAGTGTTAAAGTTAAAGAATTTCAAGAAAGATGCAACATTAAAGCTTTTCAAGTCAACAAATCAAGAAAGGTATGAGCATGTCGGTCCAAAGTCACAAGTTTCACAAGATGGCAAAGTTCATTAAGATGGCGAAGAGATTATGCTTGGTTGATGATCTCAAGATGCTCAAGATCACATTCTCACATACAAGTTAAAGATAAAGGAACAAGCTCGATCCCAAAGTCACTAATCACTACAACATATTCACAAGAGTAAATCAAGAAATGAAGTTTACGAGCTGAAGACTAAAGATAAAGCATAGTATGCTAGGATTAAATTTTGTAAATTGGAGTGACCTCCCTTAGGGGGAGATTGTTAGAAACAAGAAAAGTATCGGTCACTTCCAATGTAGAATAGTCAAAGCCCGTAGTTAAGTTAATTAAGCTAATATGGCCCAAAGGCCCATAGAAAGCCTATTAAAGCCCATGGCCGGTTATGTTTGTAAGTGTAAATACCCTCTTCATGCTTTGGAGAGGGTGTTGGTTGGTTTTGTATTCTCATTTTCACTTAATGAATTATATGTTTCTTACTTTCTCTCTCTAAAATACATCCTTCCTTCTACTCTCTCTCACTAAGTTCCTTCCTATTTCATATCAAAGATTACTTGTATTCTTCAAGCAATAGTAAGTACTTAGAATATTTTCTTAATTCTTCATCAGCAGTACTAAGTTACACTAGCAGTACTAACTTTATGCTAGTAGTTGTAACTTTACTCTAGCAGTACTGAAATATACTAGCAGTACTAACTTTTGTACTAACAATACTAATATATACTAACAGTAGTAACTAGCAGTAGTAACTTTATACTACCAGTACTAACTACTTAGCATAATTTTCATTAGTATTACCAACATTACAAAGTATACCTGAGCAGTATTAACTCTAACAATAATCTTGAAGTCTTTAAATCCCAACATTACTACCTTTGTTGTTATGTGGTGGGTACTGCTGATAATATTGGTCATACTGTAGCTGAGGCATTATCAGGTTAGGGTTGTAAGCTCTTGCATTGAAAACACTATTAAACCTCTGTACATTTGCTTGAAACATTCTTGGTACCTGTCCCAGTGATATGACTGCCTATACTCCATCCGCTCTATCGCCTCTTGGCGTATCTCCATCCTACCCATCCTATAGTACAAATCTGCATAAAAATGCTTCTCGGAGGTTAAGGAATCTACAACTTTGGTCTCCCGGGTGTTGATCCTCATGAATGAGCTTACCTCAGAGTCAATCAAAATCTCTATGTGTTAGTCGTATCCAAATCTCTAAATAAATTAGAGCACTTACTTAAAACTCTCTTACAATCCTCTATCAACACCCTGTATTTCTTAGCAATCTTTGAGATAAACTGTCCACAACAAATTTGACTTTCCTTTTGAGTGCCAGCTCCTTTCTTCTTCATCCATCTTGAAATCAACCAAGCTACATTCACATACCCATTTTGATGTCTAGCATCAAACATACTTAAGAGCCACAGATCGTTTTTCTGAACCTTATCATACCTAGTCGTCCTTTGACATATACCATAAGTGATCATTTTGTGGATCACCCTCAAAATTGGGTTCTTGATAGTAGAAAGTGGGACTCTAGTAAAACTGAGGATTTCCTCTTGTCTTATGCTTAACCAATAATCCTGAGCGTTAAAATTATCATCATTACGTAAACCTCCTTCATAAAGTTAAACATTAAAACCTTCCTTTCAAGCTCAATTCGCTTGATATCGTCCAACCTATTGAGACAAAATTCAACTAGGTCAAAACTCTGAGCTACGTCACCAAGTGAAATTGGATCTTCTTGGTTTGCAATTCATCATCAGCATAAACTTCGTCAAATTCATAAGTTGAATAAAACTCGTGGCAAAGCTCCGCATAAATTGGTTCATTGATATTAAAAGCTCTAATCCATGCCACCGAAGTAAATATCTCTTCATTCGATCCAGCTTCACGCAACCTAATTCTCAACATGTCATCAATTTCTCCATCACATCCCATTCGGTTTAGCACATCCCAATTCACGACACAAGGCGAGTAAATGTGTCTAGGAATCAATTGTGCCAATCTAGTGTTGTATCTAGACTTTGCATCTCTGTTACATCCTTCCCATAGCAAGAACTCATGATAAACTTGTAGAAGCAATACCTCTTCCACGGTTTCATGTTGTCTAGAGCGTTTGGATCATGATGATCTGGCCTCATCATCGTGTGTTCACATAGTCTACACATAAAAACAATCAATAATAAAGTGTATAGTTATGTTAGAAATGATTTGGTATAAATGGTCATGGTTTTGATGGTTTTTAAAAAATTATGTTACATTTTGATGTAAAATGTGCGGCATACTTCCCTAAAGTGCGGCGTACATTCTGGAAAATGCGAAAAGTGCGGCGGTTTTGGGACAAAATCGGCGTACTTTCTGGGCCGATGAAAAATTTTATGATCTTCAAACAATTTATTTTTAAATGTAAATTCATAATATGAATAGTGTTTTTTTAGATTAATCAATATCAAGCATACATATGTGAACCAACTTCTAAATATCTTAATTCAAAGGGTCAATTGTTCATACGAAACGCGGATTTTAGTTTTCCTAATCTAATTATTATAAACCCTAAATGACAAGAAATTAAAACAAATTGATAATAAACAAGTTAAGGAATGATATGAACATACCCTAGGCATGATTAAAAACTTGGTAGATTGATATATGAAGACTTTTTTTTTGAGAACCCTAACGGTTTTGGTGAGTGTGTGTGTTTATATAATGATTTAGAGTCGTGTTTGGGAAGTTTTGTTTCTGAAAAACCGCTCAAAAGTGCGGCGCACTTCTCAAAAGTGTGGTGTACTTTCCCCCTTTTTTTAATTTAATTTATATATTACACGACACAAAATTTGTTTTGCAAATTTCATTATTTAAACATAATTTCAACTCATCATACTAACTAAATATTAATATCCATCGTACTAATGTCTGTACATCAAATGTAATCCCTTATGGATTTATACAAATGATTTATTCAAGACTCAACAGAAAAGTAAAAATAGTTATAATATGAGTACATAGGTTTCCTCCTTTATTCCAACTTGGTCTGACTCTTTACTCCACAAACCAATTAGGTGACATGATGTCACTCAACTTATGATACTTTAACAACTCCCTGTTCGTTTTCTTTGTTGTAAACTGATAACATCAAATATTTAATACTTTTTCATATCAAATTCCCACGTTTATTGCCTTGCTTTATATCACTTTTATATGAATTCGATATTTATTTCAATTATTTTGTGAATTCAGGTAAATTAAGGCAATGGAACAGAAAATAGCAAAAAATGGCGAATTTAGTACCAATACTAATTTATTTAGTAGAGGTACTTAAATTTATAGAGAGCTACTAAATTTCTACATGATGTAGCTCAAATAACAAAATGAAGAATAGTACCACTACTATATTATTTAGTATGGGTACTATATTTTTAATAATTAATGATGCCGAATTAGGAGCTTTGTAGATGTTACGGCGTAATGGCCCGCTGGGTTACGCCGGAATCACATATTTATTACGAAGATTTGGATGCTTTGATGACAATCATTTATTTAATACGAAGATTCGGTGCTGACGAGGCTTTACGGCGTAACGTCATATATAGTTACGCCGTAATCGTTTATTATGGAAAAGATTTCGATGATTGACTAAGGGTTACGGCGCAACGAGATTATTAATTACGCCGTAACCAAAATATCTCATAAAGAAGGAAAGCCGTGTCAAGAAGGTTACGGCGTAACCGTGTAACTTCTAAATATCTTAATTCAAAGGGTCAATTGTTCATACGAAACGCGGATTTTAGTTTTCCTAATCTAATTATTATAAACCCTAAATGACAAGAAATTAAAACAAATTGATAATAAACAAGTTAAGGAATGATATGAACATACCCTAGGCATGATTAAAAACTTGGTAGATTGATATATGAAGACTTTTTTTTTGAGAACCCTAACGGTTTTGGTGAGTGTGCGTGTTTATATAATGATTTAGAGTCGTGTTTGTCATGGCGTTTGACTAAGGGATCGAGAGCATTAATTTTGCACAACTTGTAATTATACTTTAACTTTTTGTGGTCAATTTAATTATATTATTTTTGCTTATTAGATCAATCCATATAATTGTTGATGTTATTTTTATTAGTTATGTTTTATTATTTGTTCTTGGCATTTTATTATTTTAATTATCTTAAGATTATTATGTTATGATCTCGTACTTTTATCGTTTTCTTTATTAATTTATATAGTGCATTTTGAGATCCTTGGACTCCCAGTTAGGTTTTGATATAAGGTTGGGCGCGCACTAAAAGTAAGTAAAAGCTATCATAATCCTTGTGCGCGCAATTGATTACAATAGAGTGACCAATACTCGTAATTGTTCGACAACGAAGAACCCTTAGCATTAATTCCTGATTAGGAGAACGAGCTAATGAGGTGACCACCCTTTAGAATAAAGCGTATCTTATAAGTTAAAATAAAATTAAGTGTTAATTCAGCTACGGCCTTTACTCTCATAAAGAAGTAAGCTTTTACCTTTGTTCAATCACTCTGGTAGAAGGCGCGACCAGCATTCGAGTCGCGGTTAGGTTAACATTTAACCATACGAGGAATTTTAAGATTGCGACAAGACATTGCACTAGAGATCATAGTAATTAATTGCGTTCTTCTTTTTTAGTTGTTCACCACTATACCAATTCCCTTTTCGACCAGCTAGGCTTACCACCAAAAAAACTCCACAATAATCTCAATTATTCAAACATGATTCCTTTCCTGCTTTATTAGGTAGATTAATAAAATAAATTAGACAATTAGAGGCACAAACCGTTCTTTGGGTTGACACCCGTACTTACCAGTCACTACACTATACACGATAGGCTACACTGCTCTTTAGTGCTTAGGAATAGTGAAGGTAGTTAGGGTTTTATAATTGTAAAACCTGACGTAGTTTTATTTAAAAGAAATTACGCATCAAGTTTTTGGTGCCGTTGCCGAGGAACAGTTTTTGTTGTTTTTGATTGTTTGATTGATATGTGTGTGTTTGTTAGTGCTTGTTTATGTGCTTGAACCTTCTGTTCTTCTCCATTTTTTGAGTGTTTGCATGTTCTGTTGTTACAGCGTAACCAATTATATGGTTACGATGTAACGTGTGTGAAAAAAATCATTTCAAACTTGGTTATGGCGTAACTTGGTAGTGCTTGTTGCGACATACCTCTGAACTAGGTCTGAAACACCAAAAATAGTTTGGGCATTGCTTGAACCTTAAAATTTTATTCCTGAGTCAAGTAATTGCCATTAATATATGCTCCACTTTTTGCTCAGTTTAATTACACATTTAATGCACAGGTTTGTTAGTAGGCAGTGTTGATAGAAATAATGCCTAAAAACATTATTAATATTTTTCACATCCTTACATTTTGATAATCACAAAATATAAAAACAAAATAAAGAAAAAATAATAAAATATTCAAGAAGGAAAGTTGAAAGGGCTACGCAGTTAATGTAGTAGTAGCTTTGGGTTTGTCATGGCGTTGAGTATATCTAGGGTTCGGAGTGGGAGCTTTTTGTTTAATTTTGCTCATAACAATTGGTAATTTTACTTTTTTACTATTTGTGGTGGTCTATTTAATTTTATTTTTTTTGGCTCCTTATTTGTTCTAATCCTTATCTATATCTGATTGTTTGGTTGTTATTTTTTTCGAACCCTTACCACGTTCCACATGTTTTTTTTTATTTTGTTCTTGGATTTTCTTTTTTCTTTTTTTTTATCCTTAAGATTATTATGTGATGATCTTCGTTACTTTTTTCGTTTTTTATTTAGTTTATTTATATAGTGCATTTTGAGATCCTTGGACTCCCAGTTAGGTTTTGATATAAGGTTGGGCGCGCACTAAAAGTAAGTAAATAATATGCTTCATTAATCCTTGTGTCGCGCAATTGATTACTATTAGAGTGTTTTTAGTGACCTAAATATCTCGTTTTAAATTGTCGACAATGAAGACTCATTTGCATTTAATTCCTGATTAGGGTGCGAACGAGCTAATGAGGGTGACCACCCTTTAGAATAAAGCGTTTATTCTTATAATTTAAAATAAAATTATGTGTTTTATTCAGCGACGGCCTTTTTATGCTTATTATAGTATAGTAAGCTTTTACTTTGTTCAATCAATCACTCTGGTTAGACTTGGCCTGCGACCAGCATTCGTGTCGCGGTGTTATTGATTTGCGTTATCATTTAACCATACGAGGAATTTTAATGATTGTGACAAGGGACTTAGCACTAGAGAATCATAGTTTTAATTGATAGTTCTTCTTTTTTAGTTTGTTCACCACTTCTATTTCCTTTTTCCTCTTTTTCGACCAAGCTAGGGCTTACCACAAATAAAATACTCCTCACAATAATTCATTTATTCATAACTTTGGGGATTCTTTGCCGGCTTTTATTAGGTTAGGGATTTAGAAAATCAAAATTAGTCAATTAGAGTCACAAACCGAGGTTATTTCTTTGGTGTTTGACTCCAGTACTTACAGTCACTACCAATTTCTACGATAGGCTACAATGCTCTTTAGGTGCTTTAGGAATAGTGAAGGTAGTTTGGGTTTTATAATTTAAAAACTGACTATTGTTTTATTTAAAAGAAATACGCATCAAGTTTTTGGTGCCGTTGCCGAGGAACAGTTTTTGTTGTTTTTGATTGTTTGATTGATATGTGTGTGTTTGTTAGTGCTTGTTTATGTGCTTGAACCTTCTGTTCTTCTCCATTTTTTGAGTGTTTGCATGTTCTGTTGTTACAGCGTAATCAAACTTTTTATGGTTATTACGTTTGTAAACGTATTTTGTGGCTTGATAAAATAAAAAATCATTTCTATACTTGGTTAGTGGCGCGTAACTTGGTAGTGCTTGTTGCGACATACCTCTGAACTAGGTCTGAAACACCAAAAATCAAAAAATAGTTTGTCTTGGGCATTGCTTGAAACTTTTCTAAAATTGTATTCATGAGGTCAAGTATTTGCCTTTATTTATGCTCCATCTTTTTGCTCAGTTTTTTTATTTTACACATTTATTTGCCACAGGTTTGTTAGTAATGGCTATTAGTGTTTTTGTGTTGATAGAAATTAAATTGCCTTAATCCTTAATTTCTAAAAAAACATTATTAATATTTTTCTCATCTTACATTTTTTGATAATCACAATATATAAAAAAATATTCAATGAAAAAGTAAAAAACAATATAAAAGTAATTTGTGGTTGTTAATATTAATTTTTTATTATACTATATATCACTCAAAGGTATGAATTTAAACAATATGCTTGATGCCATTTTATTGATCAAAGTAAACTTTTATAAAAATGTTATAATATTTTTTATAAACATCACAAAACATTTTTTACATTTAATATGATATGTTTTATTAAATAAATATATCATTTTGAAATTTCAATATTTTTCGGACCTAAATCGGCTAGATGCAGCTTGAAATGTGTAGTAGTAGGAGAGGAGAAATAGTTAGAGTGATAGAATTTGGAAACAACTAGAAATTGATGATTTTTGAATAGTAAGTTGTAGTAAATGGTTTGAAACAGTAAATTATTATCCCTCCCTGAATGGACAAAAAAGGAGCTTATGGAATTAAGGGTGCAGGAGGCCCCATTTAACCCCTTAATTTTTTAAAGGGTCTGAATCCGTTTTTAGGGAAGCCGGGGCCGGACATTTAGACCACCGCGGCCTCTTTGTCTGTCCTTGAAATACTGAATTATTCCTACTCAACGTTTTTTTTTTTTTTTTTTTTTTTTATTTTTTTTTTTTTTACCTTTTGCTCTTACCTCTTTCTCTTTTGACTTTCTAAAACAGCCCTTTTTCCTCTCTATATTCACTTTTGATCATTTTTAATAAATTTAGTTTTGTCTTCCATGGGTTCCTAGCTCCTCATATTCCTCAAAGGGATACGGTAAAGGTGAAGTTGGAGAAGAATAGGAATACTTCTCATCTTCTAGAAGTGATGATTGTTTTACTCCTTTAATAATATTATATATGCAAATCTTGTTGGTATTGGTTGTGGCTTCAATATAATACCTTGAAAATTTTTTGTAAATCTTTGTTTTGTAATGTTATGTAGTTGTTAGGTTTTGGTCGTGGTGTTTGCAGTAGTTTAGTAAGTATAGTTGGTTTTTTGGTGATCACCTTTTTAGTTAGTGTTTTAGATAGTTACTGTGATTCTTAAGTAGCTTGAGTAGTGTGGTAATGCATCATGTGTGGGGTGAGAAGAAGTTGTGATAGGTGGTGGATAGTTTTGTAGATTGAAGAATTTGGTTTGTTGTAGTCGTTTGATCAAGTGTGGGTAGTTATATGTGTGTGAGTAGTGATGTACAAGTGTGATGTAGGTGTGTGTTGTTTTTGTGAAGTTGTCGAAATCTTGTCGTTCTGGGAAAAGTAGTTGTTATGTTTGTAAGTTGTAGTTGTGATTTGATTGGTTTAGCTAAGATTTAGTTCTCGACATCTAGATTTAGTGTCTATTATGTCGGAAGGGATATTGAAATATAAGCTTCGTTGTGTACGGTTTTCTCGCCTTTAGAGAGCTTGTTGACCATGTTAATGAAAACTTCGTGTTTTGGTGGCTCGGGGAAAAGGTGACACTAGGGAGTGGAGGGTAGTAGGACCGTTGTAAGTGCTTAGTATTTTAGCTACGTTAACATACTAAGAAAGCATTGGTGTTGACAGGGGTTTTGTTCTTTACAAATCTTATCTTTTATTTATTTCTCACAATAGTGTACTTGGTTTCTGATTGTCGCAAGTTTTGAATTCACAATTAAGTCGAATTCTATGATGTGTTTTATAATTGGTTTTATATCTAAATTTTTTTTATTTAAGCGACCGTGTGGTTTTTGGGTTGGTATATGGGTGTTTGAGGTTGCTAGTTGGGGGATTAGTTGGTTGGGGTTTTTTTAGTGGGGGGAGTTTGGTTTTTGGGTATTTTTTGTTTGGGTTTTCGTATGAGACACACTAGAGGAGGTGGCATCTAGTAGCATTGGTCATCTGTGCCTCATCGATTTTTTTTTCGTTTTTTTATTTTACGGTTATTTTTTTTATTGATATTTTAAATGATAGAGACACACTGTTATTTATTATTTTTGTTTTTTAAACAAGGATTTTTTTTATTTTATTAAAAATAAATTGTTTTATTTTAAAACGAATTATTTTTGTATGATTCATGGAATTCGGAAAAATAGAATAATAAGGAAAAAAGAAAAAAAAAAAAAAAAAAAAAAAATCAGGAAATAAAAAATAAAATAAATATTTTAGCGTAGAAGCAATCTATGCAAAATTAAAATAGACCCTCCACTTTTTGTTATGTATGGAATTTATTTATTTTTTTGAAAAATTATAAATTAGATTCTTATTTAAACAAGATTTTTAAAATAAATTGTATTTTAAAACTTGAATCGATCTATGGAATCGGAAAAATATTTAGAAGGGCAATCTATGCAAAGACCACCACTTTTTGAAAGTGATGGATTTATTTATTGGAAAAATAGATTCGAAACTTATGTGAAGTCAAAAGATCTAGATCTTTGGCATGTTATTACCGATGGTGATTTTCCTCCTATTCAATTTAATCCCGAAACTAAAAAGGATGAAATTGTATCTTTTCATAAACAAGATGATGATCTTAAAAAGAAACTTGCAAAAAATAATGAAGCTAAAATGGTAATTTATAATGCTTTGCCACGTAAAGAATACGAAAGAATTTTTATGTGTCAAACCGCAAAAGAAATTTGGGATACTTTACTAATCACTCATCAAGGTAATAATCAAGTCAAAGCTAACAAAATAGATCTCCTTGTTCAACAATATGAACAATTTATGATTCCGGAAGAGGAATCAATAGATAATGCCTTTGCTAAATTTAACACTATTATTACTAGTCTAAAAGCACTTGATGAAAGTTTTTCTAGCAAGAATTGTGTTAGGAAATTTCTTAGGGCACTACATCCAAAATGGCGCGCGAAAGTCACGGCGATTGAAGAATCAAAGAATCTAACAACCTTATCTCTTGACGAACTAATTGGAAACTTGAAAGTTTATGAAGAAGTAATTAAGAAAGATGTAGAAACGGTTAAAGGCAAGAAAGAACAAAGTAGATCACTTGCATTAAAAGTGAAAAAGGAAGTAAGTGATGAAGATAGCTCAAGTTCCGATAGTGAAGACGAAGAGTATGCTATGGCCGTAAAGGAATTCAAGAAATTCTTCAAGAGACGAGGAAGATTTGCAAGACAACCACGAGGCGATAGAAAAACATTCCAAAGAAGTAGAAATGATGGTTATGATAAAAGTGAAAGAAAATGTTTTAGATGTGGTGACCCAAATCATTTCATTGGAGAATGTTCAAAGCCGCCAAAGAACACCGATCAAAGAGCATTCATTGGAGGAGTATGGAGCGACAATGGAGAAGATGAGGTGGAAAAGACTAAAGATGAAGCTTGCCTTGTAGCTCAAGCGCCCGATGAAATATGCTTAGGAGTAAACTTGGAACCCGATGAATGGATTAAAGATAGTGGATGTTCAAAACACATGACCGGTAATCGAAAGTTGTTTTCTTCATACAAAGCATACAACGGAGGTAACGTAATTTTCGGAAGCAACTTACGCGGTAAAATCATAGGCAAAGGTACGATTTCTCAAGACTCCTTAATAATTGAAAATGTTGAGCACGTAGATAACTTAACTTATAACTTGCTTAGTATAGGTCAAATATGTGATAATAAGTGCAAAGTAATATTTACCGAACACGATAGCGAAATAATCAAAAACGAAAAAGTTATAGGTAAAGGAATTAGGAAAGGAGGATTATATGTAATGAAACTAGGAAATAAACCGGAAGACAAAATATGCCTTGCAACATTAGACGAAAATTCCACACTATGGCATAGAAGATTAGGTCATGCTAATATGCAACTAATTCAATCATTAGCGTCTAAAGAATTAGTTAGAAATCTACCTAAACTTAAATACGACCAACATTTTTGTGATGCTTGCAAAGTTGGAAAGCAAGCTCACGTAAGTCACAAGGCCAAAAATATAGTCTCAACAACTAGATGCTTAGAACTACTTCACATGGATTTGTTTGGCCCCTCCGCCATACGAAGCTATGGAGGAAATCGTTATACCTTAGTAATTGTAGATGACTATTCTCGATACACTTGGACTAGATTCTTAGCAAATAAAACCGAAGCCTTCGAAGAATTTGAAATATTTAGCAAAATGATCCAAAACAAATTAGGATGTTCTATTGTATCAATTAGAACGGATCATGGTCGGGAATTTGATAATGAAGTACAATTTGGAAAATATTGTGATTTAAATGGGATATCTCACAATTTTTCCGCTCCTCGTACTCCACAATCAAATGGGGTAGTAGAACGAAAAAATCGCACCTTACAAGAAATGAGTAGAACCATGTTAAATGAACAATCCATTCCTCAAAAATTTTGGTGCAATGCGATCGATACATCAACTTATATAATTAATAGAGTTTCTATTAGACGTATTTTGGGAAAAACTCCATACGAGTTGTTAAGAGGAAGGAAACCAAACCTTAACTATTTTAGAGTATTCGGAAGTAAATGTTTTATTCTTAATACAAAAGATTACCTAACCAAGTTCGACCCAAAGTCGTATGAAGGTGTTTTCCTAGGATATTCGCAAAATAGTAAAGCTTACATAATACTTAACAAACAAACAATGAAAGTAGAAGAATCATTAAATGTAACTTTCGATGAGACTCCTCCTCCACCTAAAACATCACCATTGGAAGATGATGAATTAGTCGAAGAAGAAGCTATTGAGGTTAGTAAAACAAAACCCATAGGCAATGATCTTGAAGACATTTCATTAGAAAATAATCAAATAATAAACATTAAAGAATCTAAAAGTCATCCCCTAGAAAATGTTATTGGTAATCTAAATCAAAGAACACTTAGGTCGCAAGCTCAAGAGAAAAGCAATTTCTTTTGCTTTATTTCAACAATAGAACCTAAAAATATAAATGAGGCACTAAAAGATGAAAATTGGGTAATGGCCATGCAAGAGGAACTAAATCAATTTATAACAAATGATGTTTGGGAACTAGTCCCAAATCCCATGGATATGACCATTATAGGAACAAAATGGGTATATAGAAATAAACTCGATGAAAATGGGGTCGTAACAAGAAACAAAGCTAGGTTGGTCGCCCAAGGTTATAATCAACAAGAAGGAATTGATTATGATGAAACATATGCACCCGTAGCTAGACTAGAGTCCATAAGAATACTTTTAGCTTATGCTTGTGCACTAGATTTTAAGTTATACCAAATGGATGTGAAGAGTGCATTCCTTAACGGTGTTATCAATGAGGAGGTTTACGTGGCACAACCTCCGGGATTCATTGACTTCGCAAAACCTAATTATGTCTATAAACTTAAGAAAGCTCTTTATGGTCTAAAACAAGCTCCAAAAGCTTGGTACGATCGACTAAAAGCCTTTCTTATTAAACATAATTATTCTATGGGAATGGTAGATAACACTCTCTTCACTAAAAAGAAAGACTCCAACATCATTATCGTCCAAATATATGTTGATGACATTATATTCGGATCAACTTGTCAAGAAATGTGTGATGACTTTGCCAAGATCATGCATGATGAGTTTGAAATGAGTATGATGGGGGAACTAAACTTTTTCTTAGGATTACAAATAAAACAATTAAATGATGGAATATTTTTCAATCAATCAAAATATATTAAGGAAATGCTTAAGAAATTTGGACTAGAAGACTCTAAGCCAATGAAAACCCCCATGTCTACGGAAACCAAACTCACAAGGGACGAAGAAGGTGAGTCCGTAGATAATACCAAATATAGAGGCATGATAGGTAGTTTATTATACTTAACGGCAAGTAGACCCGATATCATGTTTAGTGTTTGCCTTTGTGCACGCTTTCAAGAGGATCCCAAAACCTCTCACCTAGAAGCGGTTAAGCGTATCTTCCGATACATTAAAGGCACTATGCATTTGGGATTATGGTATCCCAAGGGATCCGGCATAGAAACAATAGTTTATGCGGATTCGGATCATGCGGGAGATTACGTTGATCGCAAGAGCACTAGTGGTGTTTGCACATTTATGGGATGTTGTTTAACATCTTGGTTTTTAAAGAAGCAAACGGCTCTTGCTATCTCCACAACCGAAGCGGAATATGTTAGTGCCGGAAAGGCATGTCAACAAGCACTATGGATGAAACAAGCTCGCATAGACTATGGCAATAGGTTAGACAATATTCCAATAATGTGTGACAACAAAGGGGCTATAGACTTAAGTAAGAATCTCATTCAACACTCACGAACTAAACACATAGAAATTCGCCACCACTTCCTTCGTGATAATGTTCAAAAAGGGAATATCTCTTTAGAAAAGGTCTCATCGGAAGACAACATAGCCGATATTCTAACTAAGCCACTTAAACGTGAACCATTTAACTACTTACGCTTAGGTCTAGGAATGATTTGGTTGAAATGTTTAAAGAGTCGGTAAAACGACTCCCCCATATTGTTAATTGTCTAGGTAGAAAAATCCCATTTTCCCTTGATGACAAGCAAATCCCCTAGTGTAGGGTATTTGATGAGGTGTCCATTTTTATACACTTCTTTATTTTGTTTTTTTTTTTTCATTGTTATTTTATTTTTTTTCTTTTTTTTCGATGTTTTTTTTTTTTTTTTCAATTTTTTTTTTTCTTTTTTTCTTTTTTCGGGTCGGTTTAACCCTCTAAATCGGCATTTAATGCCCAAAATAGGTACTAATCACTCCTTTTTAGGTAATTTTCTCAATTTGGAAGGCATTTGAAGAATTAACACTTGCGACTTGGGCTCGTCATTAGAGAAGAAACGGACAAGACTACGGACCTACACCAACACAGATCAAGAATTTCTCTACAGTGGTTGGAGACAGCGTCACAGATATAACGTGACGCCATCATTACGAAGATCAAGACGGCGTCTCCTGATTCTACGACGGCGTCAGAGCATACGACCCAGCCTATTATCTAGAATATTCTCTTTCATGACGACGTCACGATTAAAATGCGACGCCGTCGCAACGTTTTTCCTATATATACAAACCCGAATTTAGTGTTTTGAGTGTGTAACTTTAGAATCAAAAGAGGGTATAAACCCTAGTTCATTTAGCTGCTATAGGAGATGATTTTAAAGCCTAAAAACCCTATTGTACCTCTTCTAATTCATGTTTTAATAAAGTAAGGTTTACTTAATCATTCAATATGTCTATGTGTTATTTGATTTATTGTTCTTTCTTTATCTTTAACATGCTTCGCTAAACCTCCTATTATGCTTATTTATGATTGTATGAAACCTAGAATGTATATCTGAGTGGTGTTGCTTCTTGTGATGGATGTGCAACGTAGGTCTTAAAACCTAGCTTTTGTCCGTCTGTCCTGCATCGCTATTGATATGTCTTAGGAAAAACATGATTGTGAGAAAGGTATACCATCGGTAAATAGTCCCTTCATACTACCTTGCCCACTAATATGGTTTAATCCAACTCTTAATATATTTCATATAGCACTTGTGTGCTACTAGGGGCCGTGTAATAAGTCTTCATCACTACCATTGCATGTGCGTTGGCTAACGGCATACCTAAGTAGATTGGCAGGTTCGTTGAATTCATTCATAGCTTTAGGAAATAGTTACATAGATCATCACAAGTGTGACAAGGCAACAACACTAGGGGAAACAATCTAAGGAGCAATACATGATTAAATAAACACAGTCTTTTATCTTATTGTTATCACCAAAAGCTTAGTTAATATTTAGTTTAAACAGCTAAAACCAAACTTCTCTCCAATTATATGATTTACTTGCTTTCTATAAAATATAAAAATACAAAAAATAATCTTCTCTCAACCTTTAGAATTCTATTAGACCGTGATCAAGCCTTCCCAACCTATTCCTCGAGTAAACGATAAACAACCTCGAGTCTTGCCTATACTACACTACAACAATTAGGTGCACTGCCTAAGGAGTTATAAAACTTCTCGTGTAGAAGTCCTACGCCAACCGCACATCACAACACTTTAACGGGCAGTGTACCCGATCGGGTGATGTTTCATGGTAAGTAGGATGTCAAACACTAAGAGCGAAGTTGTTAACCTTATATTCTATCAGTATTTTAATTACCTTAATTAAGTTAATTCTAATTACTTGTTAAACCTATGCTATATACATTTCTAATGGTAATGGGGGGTTTTCAGCCTGAGAGACTGGCACAAGTTTTATGGTGACAATAATCAATTCTAAACAC
>BQNB010060320.1:9352-34951 GCA_026074375.1 Tanacetum coccineum
AACACAGTCATTGGACAAGTAGACTCAATATGGCATCATCAACACAAGTGTGAGTTATGATCCGATGCATATTCTTTTCATCTAGAAAAGGATGTAATTATTTTCATATCAATCAAGTGTGATTGAGTTATGTAGATCCAAGATGATATCTTTTGTTATGTTTTGATATAATCTTGAAACTAAACAAATAAGAATCTAATTTCATGTCCATACACGAAAACTTGTCAATTAGATTCAATAAAGATATCAATCATAATTTGAATAATGAATTGATATATTCTCGGAATCTTTCTTGACCCTCACGAACACTCATTTAAAAAAAATATATATATTTAAATAGTGTATTCCATTAATCCTAAGATTATTTGTAAGGTGAGGTTGATGAATAATGATAAGTTAATATCATATTTCAAGATTGTCGTAAATTTTACTTGTGCGAAAAACTATTTGTTGTTATGTATATTATGCATAGTTTTTGATATTTTATGAGTATATTAATGAGTTTTTAAATATTTTTTACATAACACACATCTTTTGTAAAATACTATATTATATATATATATATATATAATTATGTGTGTATGTTAGAACCATGCAAGCACAAGCATTTTCCTTTTTTTTTAAAAATTACTAATGTATTAGTATAATCATTTCTTTTGTTTAACCAACCCAAGGTCAAACAAAGCAAGTTGTTGAAAATATTTAAACGTGTTGTTGAAAATATTTAAACGTGTTGTTGAAAATAGATTAAATCGTTAGAAATATTTAGGTGACTAGTTTTAAGACATTTAATAATATACTTGACAAGTTATTAAACTGTTATTCCTAAGTATATTCTCATACTCGAAAAGATTTACAAGATGTTTATGTAACATTTGTAAATTAAGTTATCTATGCCTATATGTAATGCAAGAGCAATTTCGCAATTTTAATGCAAGAAATCTAGCATAAGTTCTAGTTAGACATAATTCGAAAAACTAGTTGCAAACGAATAGTGTACATGGCACATGTGCTTAGATATTCAATTAGCATAATTATAAATAACAATGATCATTTAATAATTTCTACTAACAAACTTAAGATATAAAGAAGTGCACATAATCACATAGTATAACACATAAAAGTACATGTCGTAGTTTTGTGTATTAGATACAATAATGTATACTTAGCTCGGTTTTGTTTGAAGACAAATTAATTTCCTCCCCATTTCAAAAATCAAGTTTAATATTTTTGAAAAGTTAATTACATCATTTTTCAAAGATATACCGACTAGAAATGTTCGACTCGAAAGGAAAAGATAAAATACAAGTTTTACCTTAAAACGAGACTCAACGTTTTGGACAATAAGTAGTATTTTGCCTTTCTGACTAAATTAAGTTTGAAATAAATACTTGGAAGTATTTTTATATGAAAGTAGACTCAATTCTTTTCGAAATGGAGGGTGGCACGACTTCTACGGACTTAAGGTTGATTTTATATGATTTTTCAAAGTTTCTAAAAAATTGCCGAATCAGACAGGCGGTCCCCTTAAAATTAAGGGGGCCACCCAGGAATTAAGAGGGCCGCCCAAATATTAAAGGGGGCTGCCCACTTGATACTTAGAATTACGATTTTTGTAAAAAATTATTTTCTAACTTTGCAGAAATGTGTACAACTTTCTGAATTTGATACCGAACATGTACACTTATTTTAAGCATAATTTTTATCTCGAGCTAGTATAATTAGTGTATATAATATCAAAACTAATACAAGTTAATCAACAAAACACTTTTCATATTTAATCCCCCTTAATGGGTAATTTGATACATGGATCATACTCAATTTTTAAAATCATTTGTTTTGAAAATTAGAGCGCCGTGGCTCTTGATACCAATTGTGAAAATCTGCTACGTTTCCATTTAAAAATCTTAAAATGATTCGTTTCAAATTACCGATCAAGCAGATTATCAGTATGATGAGTGTTCTTACGAGTTATATACACATATTTAATACATCGATATAAACAATACAACAACACACAATATTACATTTATTCTAAGCATAATTTTAAAACTATATAATCAACACATTACACAATTATGAGTATAAATATAAAGCGATAAATGCGACTATACATGTGAAGAGATAAGTAAAAGGAAATGCAAACCAGACACGATGATTTATAGTGGTTCAGTCACAAAGCACCTCTTCGCCCTGCTCCACTCCCCGAGTACCTAACTCGAGAGTTACTTCACTAGTCAACAAGCTCCCTTTAGGCGAAGAAAAGTACAACGTTGCATACACCGATTTACGACACAAACGCTAATGTCGAGTTTAATTTAGCTAGAAACCAATCTATCACAACACGACTTCACGGCTTGTTCACAACTTCACAACTTCACGACTTCTTCACAACTTCACAACTTCTTCACAACAACTTCACTTCAACTAAACACTACTTTGATCACACCGATCTATCTAAACTTCCTATGATCACCACGATCTAACAACTATACAAACCATGATCACCATGATTAAGCTATTACACAAGTTTGGAATACATAGACTCGATCTATACATTGTGAATGTAAGACTAACCTACATAACTAACCTACATAACTTCGTATCTTAATGATAACGAAGGTTCTTCTCTTGCACTTGAATGGATGGATGATTGGATCACATTTTAAACAAACTTATAATAAGTTAAGTGATCAAAGGAAATGATTTGAAAGGAGATTTTTTATTAGAGAAAACTATGTGCAAAGAGGTGAGAAAATCTATGGAAACATTCTACTATTTATAGGAAAAAATATTAATTTTTTATTTGGGCGGTCCCCTTAATTATACAAGGGTGGTCCCCATAATTATGGTCGGTCCCCTTAATTAAATATGGGGGCCGCCCATTTTTTAGACGCTCCTTTTTTGTCTTTTTGTGAGGAAGGTTTTTCTAGAACTTTCTAGCCCTTTTTGGGTAGAAAATTTGAATTCAAAATATTTATTTTGAATAAACATTTCTTATAAATACAAAAATGTTTTGTATATGTTTTTTTTAAATGTTTGTCTCATTTTATAAAAAAACGTAAGATTTGGAAAAATAAAAAATTTCTTTGATCATTCAACAAATTAAAGTTTGTTTGTTCATACCTTTAGTGATTTACGTTGGGTGCGAACTTAAATTTGTTGTTGAAGAAAACATGAGACGTCGAAAGATGTTGACGTATGAATTGATGATTTGTGATTACGAGTAACATAAGCACTTTACGTTATGTGTTATAAGTTACATGTTTGTCATCACCAAAACATGAAGAGGATGTATAGATTAAATATCGTAATGTAATATTTCTACCAACAACACCTATAAGCAAAATATTTGGTAGAAATATCTCAACGGCTATATTTAATTGCCAAAAATTTGTTATGCCCCAAACAGTACTAACGGTAGTATAGCAGTACTAAATTTAGACTAACAGTACTAAGTAATTCCCAGCAATACTAAGTTTTAGACTAACAGTACTAAATAATGTCTGGCAGTACTAAGTAATGCCTAGCAGTATTAACTTTTGAGGTACCAATTTTAACCTCAAAGTCATTCCAAAAAGCATTTTCATCATTAATTTTGAATCTCACAAGCTCTCCTTTTGTTTTTATTCTCACTTTTTCTCTCAATTCTTTTTCTCACTGAATCACTCTGTCTGTTTTTGTTATCCTAAATCAAGAACCTTTTCAGGCAGTTTTGTACAAAGATCCATCAATTCCTTTAGTTTCATGTTGTCCTCCCCACTTCCAAGTATGTTAGCTCTTGAGAGAGGTGGATCATTGGACTGTTTAGATGTGGTCTCAAACCTGGGACCACTACCTGGATCAGTTCACTAAGGAAAAAACTCATTAAGTGTTGCCATAGATTGAGTCCTATTTATGTTACCACTATTCTACTCTGCTTCTAAGCTAGAAGCAGTAGTGGCAGCCCTTTCCATTTTGTCTTCCCACTCCTTAATGACAGTCTCAATTGCTACAAGGGGAATAGGTCCACTAGACTGAGATATCTCAGTGGTCCTTTTGGCTTTCCTAGGTTTTTGAGTCTTTTTGGGTTAAGATAATGATAGAACAGTGATTGGTTCAAGATTAGATAGTGAAGCAGTTGTGGATCGGTTAACATACGATAATTTTGTGTAGAATTTACTTTTAATCTTTGTCCTCAAGGATTATTAGTGAATTTCTTATACTTTGGTATTATACGTATATATAATTTGAGATCGTATCACATTCCAATACTTGCAATTAGATATTGAAATCTGCCAACACCAAATGCTTTTGTGAGTAAATCAGTAACATTGTGATCAGTGTGAATCTTGCTCATCTGAATAAGCCTCTTCTCATTGTAATCTCTAATAAAATGATGTCTTATCTCAATGTGCTTAGTCTTTGAGTGAAACACTAGATTCTTAACAATGCAGATGGTGCTTTCATTGCCAGTGTAAATCTTGGTATTCATGAAGTTGTAACCATAATCCAACATTTGATTTTGAATCCAGAGTACTTGTCCACAGCAACTAGCAGCAGCTACATACTCTGCTTCAGTAGTAGAGTTGGCAACTATAGTTTGCTTCTTGCATTGCCATGAAATCAATCTGCTTCCAAGAAATTGACAACCTCCTGTTGTGGATTTCCTGTCTAAACTTGCACCAGCATAGTCACTGTCAGTATAAGCTTCCAAGTCAAATGGTGAGTCCTTAGGATACCAAAGGCCCAATTTAGGTTGACCTTTCAAGTATCTAAAGATTCTTTTCACAGCATGAAGATGTGAAACTTTAGGTGTGACTTGAAATCTTGCACAAGCACATACAACAAACATTATATCAGGCCTTGAAGCTGTTAGGTACATCAATGATCCAATCATTGATCTATATAAGTGAACATCAACATCTTCAGCTTCTGCATCCTTGAGCAATGGCTTTGAAGTCTCCATGGGTGTACTTGCTGTCTTCACAGTTAAAAAACCAAACTTCTTCAAGATTTCATCCACATACTTGTCTTGACTGATGAAAATCCCATCATCTTTCTGTGTCACTTGTAGTCCTAAGAAGAAAGTGAGCTCTCCCATAGAACTTAGCTGGAACTTTTAGTGCATCATATTCTTTTTCAAACTCTGTACCACATTCTCTTTCCTATAGACCCAAAAATTATATCATATACATATACTTGAACTAGAAAAATATCACCTTTGACCCTTTTAATGAACAAAGTCTTATCTATCTAGCCTCTCTGAAATCCATTTTCCAATAAATAGGTAGATAGAGTCTCATACCAAGCTCTAGGAGCTTAATATAGACCATATAATGCCTTTTCTACCTTATAACTGCTATGTCAAGGAACTCTGATCTCTAACCATGGAGGTTGTAGGTCAAAAATTCTTCTTCATTTTTACTATCAGGAATAGGCAACTCTTTTCATCCATCTGGTATACTACAAAAGTCTGAATGAGGCATAGCCTAAGATCAGCCTAATTGCTTTCAATCTTGCAACTGGAGCAAAAACTCACATCTTATTCTTTCAGTTCTTGAGTGTAACGTGTGCCAACCAGCCTTGCTTCGTTTCTATCATTATTCCCTCTTCATCTTTCTTGGTCGTGTAGGACCCCCAATTTTTTTTGGGGTTTCCTCCAATGGCCCTCCATATGGTAAATCAACCAAAGTCCAAACCTTCTGTAATTTAAACTATAGAAGCTCATCCTACATTTCTTCTATCCAGCTTGGATCTGTCAAAGCTTAAATCACCTTCTTGGGTTCTACTTGTGATAGAAAACAAGCAAATAGGCAAGTATGAAGGTCTTCATGAGTTTTCCCTTCATAAACAGTACTAATAAACCCTTGTTCATTTGAAGTCTTTATCATTCTCCTTGTTAGTACACCAGAATGTATATCACCAATCACATGATCAAGTGAATGATCTTTATAGATTCTTGTATTTGGAGTCATAAGGAACTGGATATGTGGTAGTAATGTTGCTCATATCTAATTTTATTTCATCACCAAAGAAATCAGCATGTGTAGCTTTAAATGGAGTAGTAGTAACTATTGGACTAAAAGTATTAATGTTTAGACTACCAGTATTAACATTTGTACTGGCAGTATTAACACTTGGCCTAGCAGTGTTAACATCTTGAGTATTATTTCCAAGTCTCTCTTGATTATCAATTCCACTTTCTTTATTTACACCTTCATCATCCTTCTTTTCAGCATCACTAGAAGGCTGTGGTTCATCATTGTTAGCATTCTTTGAAGAAGAATCAAACAGTGAACCATCTTTCCACAGTGGCATCAAAATGTAGTCTTGGTTAGATCCTGTCTCCTTGCTAGAATGACCTGTGCCAATACTTTCTTCTGTACCTACAAGATGATTAGAGTTTGTACCTGCAACAACTAGCACATAATTCATTGATTTTGTTAGAACATCAATATCAAACAGCCACTTTGGTCTATCACCCACAATAATAGGCTTATCCTCCAAGAACCTAATATGCAAGTTTTCTTCTACTTTCCTAGTTCTAATGTTATATACCCTAAAAGCCTTACTATTCAATGAGTATCCAACAAATAATCCTTTATCTGACTTTCCATCAAACTTGCCCAAATAATCTAAGGTATTAAGAATGGTAACATGACACCCAAATGGTCTCATGAAGCTTAGGGTAGGTGTTCTACCTCTAAATAGTTCATAAGGGGTCTTGTTATGAGGCTTAACTACTAATACCCTATTCTGCACATAGCAAGCAATATTAAATGCTTCAGCCCAAAATTTAGTAGGTAACTTAGAGTCAGTTAACATGGTTCTAGCAGCCTCAATTAGTGTCCTATTTCTCCTATCAGCAACACCATTTTGCTGAGGAGTTCTAGCTATACTGAATTCCCTCTAAATGCCTTTCTTTTCACAAAACTCACTCATAACTCTATTTTTGAACTCTGTTCCATTGTCACATCTGATTATCTTTACTTTCTTATCAACTATATTTTCTATCTCAGTTATAAAGCTCTTAAGAATGCCACTAGTTTCATCCTTATATGCTAAAAAGAAAACCCAAGTAAATCTGATATAATCATCAATGACAACTAGACAATATTTCTTATTCATTAAGCTGCTCATAAAAGTTAGACCAAACAAGTCCATATGTAACATGAATAAAGGCTGAGTAATAGAGTTATGAATCTTGGACTTACATGAGACTTTGTGTTGCTTTCCCTTAAGGCAAGCAATACAAGTTTGGTCATTTTCAAAACATTTTGAGGGTAAACCTCTCGCAAGATTGTCCTCAACAAGTTTATTAATAGTTTTAAAGTTTACATAACCAAGCCTCCTATGTTATAGCATTGATTCATCAAGTGTGGCCTTTACAACAAGACAGGTCAAACTCTCTTTAGGAACAATATTCTTCATATCAACATTGTACATGTTGTTTTTTAGGAACTTTAAGTAAAACCTGACTTTCATCAGCTAACTTAAAGTCAAGAGATAGAACAAAACATGTAGTCTTAGTAAAAAGAACATTGTTCTTTTTGTCACACATCTGTAAGACACTAAAAAGATTAAACTGTAACTCCTTGACAAAGTACACATCCTTAAAATTAAGCTTACCAGTTTTAAGAGTTCCTTTACCGGTAATTTTCCCTCCTTTGGCTCCTCCCCTAAAGGTAACATATCCTCTATTAAATTCCTTAAAGTCTGAGAGATATGACATGTACCTTGTCATGTGCCTTGAGCATCCACTGTCAACATAGCCTTGATCTTCTTTTTGTAGATGACCCTGCACATAAAAATAAGGAAATTAGTTTCCTTTAGGGACACATGCCATCGCTGACTTGGATTTGCCTCGTGCATCAACATAATTATGTTTCTTCAAAGTAATTGATGCACTATTAAGTTTGGTAGGTCTCCAAACCCAACATGCTGAGGCCTTAACAGCATTAACCTGATTTTCTCTAACAGCATTAACTACTACTGAATTTGGTCTAGCAGTATTAACTGCTTTTGGCCTAGCAGCATAAAAACTTCCCTTAGCATTATTAACTTTTTGGCTAAATTTTTTGTTAGTTAATGCTTTTTTTATTTGATAGGGCCTCTTTATAGTTGATTGTGTTGATTTAAAAAAATATGACATTGGTCTAGCACTATGAACTGTAGTTTTAGGATGAGCAGTATTAACAGGCCTAGAAGTATTAACAATTTTCATTAAAACTGCTCTTGAAGCCATGTTTCTGTGAGCACTAGGGTGAGCCTTTTTAGTAGAATAATTGTAATTCACCCTTGTATAATTATTTCCAGATACCACCCTTTCCCTTTGATGGTAATTATAGTTAGCCTGCACATGGTCAAAACTTCCACAGATAAAGCAAGCTTTATTGTACATCACAAAGTCACTTCCTAGCTGTTGGGACTTCTGATTATTCCAATTTCTTTGATTTCCCCTATGACTTTGTGACCTGTACATTTAGCATACTTGACTGGTTTCCTAACTGGTGTTTCTTGTTGTTTAGCTCTAATAAATTCTATCTTAGCAACAGTAGGAAAAACAGTTTTCTTCTCTATCTTATCATGTGACACCAACTCCTCAACCAATGGAGCATCAGGAGATTCCTTAACCTTATTAGAAGTATCTTCACTAACACTTTTACTAGGCTTAGGTCTATAGCCTTCAAACTAAGGCTGTTGGAACTCCTCTAGACCAGAGTAGGACAAATCAAGGTTTGGGGGTGAAAAACCCATGTAGGAGGAGGTGGAACAGCATTATAGCTTACAAACCCTAGACCTTTTCTACTTTTATCAGGTATCTGAATTCCTATTAATTTATCTACACTCTTAGAAGCATTATTAAAATTTTAAACTTTAAGTTGATTGCTTTCTTTTTCTTGCTTAAGCTTTTCTAATTCACTTTTAAGCACACTAATTTTTTAGTCTTTATATGAGATATCTCTTTTTAGAACAGCAAGTTTCTCACAAAAAATAACTTCATTCTTTTTGTAAAAGACAAGTTGCTCTTCTACAAATGATAACCCTCTTTTATAATTTGTTAAATTAAACTCAGATTTGTTAAACTCTATTCTTAAATCATCAAGTTGAGTTTTAAGAGTTTCAAAGCTTTTTAGACAGGTTTTTGAACAAGTTTTGTCATTAAGTACCTCAGAGTTTGAGAAGGCCATAAGAGCCATGTTTATAGGGACTTCATCATCTGCCATATAACTCCAGTCAATCATTGACCACTAAGACCAACCCCAAAGCTCGGTCTTTGAACTAATAAAGCTTTGGAAGAAATTTATTCCAGATTTACAATCCTTCTAGAGCTGTCTTGATTCCTGTTCCTGTTATCTTGGTTTCTAGGTCCTCTGCATTCCCTTGCAAAGTGTCCCATCTTGTGGCTGTTGAAATACTCCACCTTGGACTTGTCATATCTAGCTGTATCACTCCCATTGATAGTGATTTTTCTACCTGTTTTCTGGAAAAACCTTCTTATCCTCATGCTCAGCAATGCTAACTGCCACTTCAAATCTATTTCTTCTATGTCATCTTCATGGATTTGTTCAAGGTCCTCATATATAATTTGAGACTCATTTGGTTGACTAGCCAAAAATGCATAATCAGCATCATCACTTAAGTTAGCAATGTTAGCAGTACTAACTTGAGTACTAGCAGTGCTAACTTGAGTGCTAGCAGGGCTAACTTGTGTGTTAGCAGTACTAACTCCATAAGCAATATTAACTTCATTAGTACTGCTAGGGGATGATACAAAATCCATATTTTGAGTACTTGAGCTTGAGCTTGCAGTTCCTTTAACCTCTTGTTCAACAATCTTGAAATTGTTGTAGAGATCATCAAAGCTCATTGTGTCTAGATCAGGTTTATTCCTCTAGACCACAACATGAGTATTCCATTCAGAAGGCAGACTTCTCAAAAATTTCAAATTGAGATCTTCTTGTGAAATGTTTTCACCCAAAATAGCCAGCTGACTTATAATCTTCTGAAGCCTGTTAAAAATATAGTCAAGAGACTCTGTGCTTCAGGAACTAAAGTTCTCATACATTTGCTTTAGGAGAGTCTTTTGAGTCTTCTTTGTGGCTTCATTACCATCAAATCTTGTTTGTATAGCAGCAAACAAGGTCTTAGCATCTTTGTACTGATTAAAGGTCATTAGATGTTCATTAGGAAGTGCCATCAGCAATATATTTCTTGCCTTCATATCATTCTTCTTTTGAACCTATTCTTTAGTAGTTACATGACCTGGTATTAGTGTAGTTGAGGTACCATCAGTATTTGTTGTTGTTTTAGCTGCAGGTTTGAATGAGTTTTCATTCTCTATGACATCACATAGAGCATAGTCTTGTACTTGAAAGTATTGCTCAATCCTTAGCCTCTACATATCATATTCACCTTGTTTGAGAGTGGGCAACTTAGCAGTAGTAGTGATTTGAGCAGTTTCTAGATCCATCTCTTCCTTGTGAGTAAAGAGTTCTTCTTGTTAGTTTCTTCTAGATCAAAGTTTTAGAACATAAGCTCTGATACCACTTGTTGATCCCAACTTAAGATCATGCTTACCTTCTAAAAGGGTTAGTTGTATTGAATAGATTCAAGACAACTATGGTAGAAACTTTGTTAATACTAAAGAGTATGCGGAATCTACTCTTTAATACTTAGAAGAATATGAATGTAACAGTGAACTGAATAAGAAATGTATGAACAATGTATAACTAAAAAGCTCCTATATTATTATAAATAATACGAGTACTTTTTGTAGTACTAGGGTTTACAACCTTGAAGCTATGTATTAAAAATGTCTATGACAATTGTGTGTTAAAACCATAACCTAGGATCTCCTTTTATACACTAAGGAGTCCTTTACAAGATAACTACAAATCTTCTATATTGTTAAACTTATACGTATCTTTCTAACTAAATAGAATATACTCTGAATACATATCACTTCACACATCTTTATCCCTTTAGCAGTCTTCATGCAGCAGTCTTAAGTCCTTCAGCAGTGTTAAGTTAGTACTGGCGGTACTAACTTTCTTCTAGTAGTACTAACTAGTTAGTACTGGCAGTTGTATCTCAAGCAGTACAAAGTCTTTGGCTTGGCAGTACTAAGGATAATAAGTTTAATTCCCAACAAAAGGTAAAAAAATTAGCATGAAAATCAAATATAGAAAACTTAGAATCTGCTTCTGTTCCAGATGATCGATACGCCGTATCCAATGGAAGTGGATACGCCATATTAATCAATTAAATGAATACGTTGTAATAGACAAAAAGTTGGATACGCCGTATCCGATGGAAGTGGATACGCCGTATTCAGCTATCGACCAGAATAGTATATTAAGAAAAACAATTAAATACGCAAACAATTAAACACACAAATATACAAGCAAACAATTAATGACAAAATATACAAAATTTACAGAATATACAAGAATATACACTAATCTAAATTACACTAATCCTAAAGGTTAGATCTAATCTAATGTTAAAAACCAAAATATCAAATAAAAATCAAGATTAATTTTCACTCCTCAACAGTGGCGCCAAAAACTTGATGTGTCGTTGTGTGGTGTATATTTTATTATTTCAAGTTATAAATTTATATTTTGCTAACTAAACCAAAAACAACACTTTAACAGACAGTGTACCCGATCGGTAGTAGTTTTGTGATAAGTAGGGTGTCGAACACCTGAAGCGAGGTTAAATCTATCAATTTAATTAATATCTTGGTTATCTAATCTATGTTAATTTTATTCTATTCTAAACCTATGTCAGTCTAAATCCTAATTCTAACGGGAAAAGGGGGTTTTCAGCCTGAGAGACTGGCACAGTTTGGCTGGTGACTACAATCAATTCAAGGCACTTTAATCCACGCAAGCTAATAAACTAAAGACAAAAGAGTGGTCAAGCCAAATATAAGAAAACTGTATTAACCAGTATTAATCCGATTAGAAAGTTGGTTTGTTTATTAAGTGCAATAATTTCTTCTCTCGAGGTGGCATATCATTCTTAAAACTTAGGCGTTACATCATCCTAAGACCTAGACACAATAATTCTATCATAATTAAAGCATCCGCATAAAGCATCCTTATTTGCTGATTATAATCAATCTTAGGGATTAAAGCAATGGTGATCTTGTTAAACCCTAGCTCATATAGACTTTACCCACTTACCGCTTAATGGCAATATATACACTAGTAGTCCATTTGTCCAACTATCCAATGGAATCAGAACGTTAATTATTGAATTATCTAGGTCACCTGCTAGTCAACACGATTAATAAACCATTAGAAATATCCAATTAACTAGTTAAGCCCAAAGCATATCCTAGACACAGACTTAGAAGGACAATATTTGTGTAACTATGATTCTAGATGTATAAATTAATATATGGAGAGCTATCCCGGACTCTAGATCTACTTGGTTCGTGTCACTAGATCCAGTTGAATGATAGGTCGCATATAAAAGTGCATAAACAAGTATAAATTGATAAACATAACTGTAACATTTTGTATTTAAGGTTACTATTTATTCCGAGCTTATTTCTATTTTTATTTTTGTGCAAAGTCATTAATTTTACGTTTACCGGATTTGGTAAAAATTTCCCGTTCTCAGCTTTAAGTGAGCCGTATTTAGGAATCTATTCCGTCTTCGTTCCTTAAGTGGTTTAATATTCTCATAATACTCCCCGATGATTATAATTTACATCATTGTCACTTTCCGTTGTGTTTTGCGTTTACGTAAATTCTTGCTTAAAACTCGTGTTTTACCTTAAACCTTACCTTTTATTTACCTAATACTTACTCTACACTTTAAATTAAATACACAACAATAAAAATAAAATAAAAATATATTATTTTCATATTAATAGGCCTATGTGATTGATTTTGGGAAAGGTTGGGATAGACACCTACCTTTGGTGGAGTTTTCTTACAACAACAGTTATCACACTAGTATCAAAGCTGCACCGTTTGAAGCTCTCTACGGCCAAAAATGTCGATCGCCTATTTGTTGGGCTGAGGTTGGAGACGCTCAGCTCACTGGTCCAGAAATTGTTCATGAAACAACTGAGAAGATCATTCAGATCAAGAAGCGTATTCAAGCTGCACGAGATAGACAGAAGAGCTACGCCGACAGGAGACGTAAGCCATTGGAATTTGAGGTTGGAGATAAGGTCATGTTGAAAGTGTCACCATGGAAAGGGGTGATACGTTTCGGCAAACGGGGGAAGCTGAACCCTCGCTATATTAGACCTTTCAAGATTCTTGCTAAAGTGGGAATGCTTGCTTATCGACTTGAACTCCCAGAGCAATTAAGCCGAGTTCATAGTACTTTTCATGTTTCCAATTTGAAGAAGTGTTTCGTAGACGAACCACTAGCTATTCCGTTGGATGAGATCCAGATTGATGACAAGCTTAATTTCATTGAAGAACCAGTTGAAATTATGGATCGAGAAGTTAAACGGCTAAAGCAAAGCCGCATTCCAATCGTGAAGGTCCGTTGGAATTCAAGACGAGGGCCCGAGTTTACTTGGGAGCGCGAGGACCAAATGAAGAAAAAGTACCCTCATCTTTTCGTTAACCCTTAGTCCACGTCTTAAGCTTTGAGGACAAAGCTTCTTTAACGGGGGAAGAATGTCACACCCTGAAAATTTCAGGTCAATATTTTAAACTTTTCCGACAATTATTTTTGTATGTTTTTCAGTTTCGTTTTAAATCCGGGGTTTCCGGAAGTTAACCGCGGTAATCATGAAATAAACATTCATCGGACGCGTTTTAATTCGGATTTTGATTAGTTTAGATATTATATGAGTTATTTTATCTTTTCTAAGTGTTTCGTAGTTTACGATCACTCCCGGTATTTATTTTTACGCTTTAACGTTTAAATTGCGTTTTTCGCGTTTTTGACCTAACGGAACCCCGAAAACTCGAAATCTTTTCGTGTAAACTTTAGTTATCGTCCATCTCATGTTCTTAAGTCAAAACTTTTGTTCACCCTCTTCTCTTTTCATATGTTGGACGCCTAAAACCAAACCAAATGCAACCTTAAGCCTTGAAATGAAATCAAAGACATATTTCCTTGTCTTATTATGCATGTGTGCATGAAAGTGACATATGAGGAGGTCATTCTCATGCACATTTCCTTAAGCAAAACTAGAACATGTGACCCCTTGATCACATGTCTTCCCATTTGACCAAAATTTAAAATCAAGACCAAGTGTGGTGAACCAAGACTCAAAAATGAACCGCATGGTCCTTGTGGCTTAGTTTCGGCCGAACAAAGGTGAACACACACCTTTGGTGTGTGTTGGTCACTATATACACAAAACCATGAAACCCTAGACCCCCTTCTTATCCTAAAAATACTAAGCATTTCACACTTTAGGTTTCATTCTTTCACATAGTCTCCAAAAATTTATTTCTTCCCTTTCTTTTGCTCCCTAGCTCACCGCCAACATACACCCCTTTTAGGGTTTCTATATCTTTGATTTCTTGCATAATCCAAGCATTCTAGGTTCATTTCTAAGAACATATAAGGTGTTTTGAAGTATTGGTTCTTTGATTTAAGGGTTTTTCTTCAAGATCTAAGTTAGGGTTTCAAGATTTGTTGTTGGGTTTTATAGATCTATTATTTTGGGGTATAGATCTTGTGATTTCTCTACTTGTTCTTCATTCTTGGAAGTGTCTTGAATCTTTCTTGTGGTTTACTTATGGTTTTTTATATATGTTCAAGATCCATACATCCATATGTTATGTTTTCATTTTTGAAAGATTATTAAACAAGATTTTATAAATAATGATGTTACATTGTTTCACTAGTTAAATATTATGTTCTTGGTGAGATGAGAGTTGAATGAGAGTTGCAACAATAGAAATGAAGGGATTAGGTTAGATTTAGGTGTGGTTTTGTTGTGGATTAGTTGTGAATGGAGATTAGGCTAGACTAAGCACTATTGTGAAGTTTGGTGTGATTTTTGGAAGCGTTTGCGAAAAATGATGTTGCTTATCCAAAATGTTTTGAGGTTTTGGTCAACCTAAAAATGTTTTCACTAGGCGTAAAAGTAGTTTTTGAAGAGCTTGTTTTAAATAGATAGTTTTTCATATATCACACATTAAAATCAGACTTAAAACGGCCAAGTTATAGCCAAATGAAACTTGAAACATTTTTCGGCAAAACCAAATGAATAGTTGCTAATGTGAATAATAAAAAGGGTTTTTGGACACTTTCGAGATATTTTGAGCTTTTAAAACACTAGCGAAACATATAATAACATATACATATTGATTAGTATCATTTAAAGACGTGGTTAATATATTTTAGGAAAAACGATAAAGTTACTAAAAATAGTAAGTTTGGTAGAAATTTAGCGAAAACGGACATAGAAGTTAAGCGATTAAGGCTAGTTAGTGCGTTTTGAAAATATAGAAACTTAACATATATAGGGGATCGGTATTAAGTTTTGAAAAATATAAAAACTTTTCCTAAAATAGAAACTTTCTAAAATAGTAATCTGGATAAACGCCGAAACTTAACGAAAAACTATACGATTTTATTGCGTCACGATTTGATAACCAAACTAAAGCAAACACTTGTGGATGTCTTTTATTGATGAACATATTGTGCAATTCTTGGCATGCTTTCCGTGTTTCTAAGACGCGTTATTATTCTAGGTCGCGGCTAGATTTCTATATCATCTTTTACTTGCGTGATTATCATTGCTCATCTTGCTAAGGTGGGGGGGGGGGGGAGTTCAAGCCCCATGTTTTACTACTTTGACTTTACTATTTTTGTGGTGAGAAAATTGCTTGTTTTTAAATATGGACACAGTTACTTTACGTTTTTCTTTTCCTAAGTTCGTGTTGCCTAAGTAGCGAATAGACCACTAATGCCCGAATTATCATGAACCGTCAATTGCTTAACCTACCGTACTGGTTAAGTAAGCATGAATGTTGTAAATAGATCTATTGGGAGTAATTATCCCTATCCGGGTAAGTAGCGCTTACTAGATTCGGAGGTCCCGAACAAACGGATATATACCATGTCAGATTGTCAATAGGTGATCTTGGATCTGATACCCTTTAGAAGGGCGGGTGTAATTCTTTTTGGGCATATAAAAATGCTCCTTTTTAAATGGAGCTTCCGGTGTCATTGAGTTAGCGCAAACGTAAATGCTTTATGCGAAGTTGTATCTCCTATAACTGTCGCGTGCGTACTGTGAACTTGTGGTCCACTTTTAATATTAAATTCAAACCTATGAATTCACTAACTTTATGTTGACCGTTTTAGCATGTTTTTTCTCAGGTGCTTAGCTATGGATGTCTTTGCTTGCTTATTGGTGTTGCCTTGCATTGGAGTGATTTTCAAGAATTGTTATTATCTATGTTAACATCGTTGTCAAACTTTAAAACCTTTTATTTGCTTTCGCATATTATCTTTGGGCCTATGTAAAACGTTAACTATTTTAATTTATGCAACAATGTTGGATTTTTAAACGTACCCTTAGAGGTCGTTCTTTGTATCTTGTGTGATGTGTATTATGACGTCACGCTCCCGAACGCGTGTTTCCAGCTAGGCCCCGTTTGGGGTGGTGAAAGTTGTTTCTCGCCAGAAAATAGGCTGGTTTTTTTAGACAAGATTTCCAAATGGCTAGCATGGCGGCGGTCCCAGATATATATGGGGGCCACCAGACCTATAAGGGGGCGTCACTAGACTCCGCTCCTGTTTTTGTCTTTTTGTGGGAAAGGTTGTATCTGGTATGGAAGCTTACATTTAGAGAGAAAAATTTGAATTTTAAATTTATGTTTTAAATAAAACTTTTCTTTTAATTAAAAAGTATTTTGTATATTTATTTTTGTGAAAATACTTTTGTAAAAATGTGATGGTTAAAAAAATTATTTTCTTGATCACTAATTATGCTTAATGATTTGTTTGTACATACCTTAAGTGATCACTAATCTTAAAAATAGAATTTTACGATTAATAATTTGTAAACGTTTATTTTTATCGTAAACGTTTTTACATTTTGTTATTATCAAAACATTGAGAGGTCAAAAAATATAAATAAAGTTTTTAGACATTATTTGTATTAACAATATCCCTCTTTTTGATGATGACAAAATATAAACTCATTTTGTATAAAATTAAAGGTTTCAAATTATTAATGAGCTTCATCCCATTTCTCTCCCTTTTTGTCGAATTCAAAAAGGATGATCGTCGAATTGTTCTAGTTAGAAAGAAGACGACGATATCAAGACTTCCCCTTGATGTATGCTCTTCCTCGTTTGGGGCACCAAGAGATCGATCTTACGAAAATTATTTGCTACAAAAACAAAGTAGGGTATAAAGTGCAAGACAATATATTCCCAACTAGTAGCAATATAGCAATTCATGCAAGTTAAATCATAAAGTAGTTTCATTCATTACTTAAGAAACTCATACAAGAAGCATTGATTGCAATCAAAACTAAATAAGAGATAAGGTATTAAACTTAGTGTCATGAATCATTACAAGATAAAGTAGATAAGCATAAAGTAAATACAAATTAAGGCATAGAGCCAGACTAGTGGATTCTTGAAATCTAGAAGATGCCAAAAGAAAAAGATGGGTTGTTTATTATTTAGGGAAATTAAGAATTCGAGAGTGCTCAATTTTTGGTGAGGAGGTTGTTATTGAGGAAGGAAATTAAGTGGATGGGACCTATGATAAGTGTTTTTATACGATTTAGGTATCTTTCAAATATTCAAATGATTTCGGGTTTCCAGTAACAATGACAAAACTCCGATGAAAGTATTACTTGTTCTAAAGGAGGTGAAGGGATAATGGTGAGGTAGGAGGTGAATGATTTGTGCTTCAATTGCTTTGTTGGAGGTTATTGTCAAGATTATTTGATAAGTGATGAAGTTCATTGGGTTTTTGAGTTGTGTTTTTATGGAGTGAAGAGGATGAAAAAGAGTTAGTATGCGATGGGAGGGCAGTGGAGGCCCTTTTGGTAAATGAGAAGGTGGTGAGGGAGGAAGGTTATGACTTTTGCTCTAAGGTTCTAGAATGGCTTTTTGGTGTTTTCGTGAGTAATCACAAGAGGATTTACTCGATGATGACATGAGGGTTATGGAGAGAAGTGAGAAATTTAAAAGAGAACATTTGAATATGTGTGAGGAGGATGAATAAAATGATGTTGTTAAATAGGGGAATTTTATGTAATGATCATGGGTATTTGTGAGAGAGAAACATCTAAAGGTGTTTGGTTTATTTGGGAAAAGTTATAGATTGGCTAGGAGTAGAGAGAAGGGATGCTGAGAAAGTAGGATACAAGTTGAATTTTGTGGCTCCCTCTGTTGGCGGTCCCGTAAACATGTGGCGGTCCCATATATATTTGGGGCCGCCGTGTGTTTTTGGGGGCCATTTTCTGAAGAGTTACGAAATTCTCCATATGTCGCTTTTTTCAGAATTACCTAAAAAAAGAAGGTTGGAAGGAAGATTGTGGCATTTCCCATCTTTTCAAGAATCACATAAGCTAGCTAAAAAGAAATACGTGCAATGGATCCAGGTAGAAGTATATAAATGACATAAAAGTCTATAAAATGTCATATAGCAAGCATTAATAATGACTAAGAGAAGTTATACGCTGACTAGAATAACCAAGACGATAGTCAAAGTAATATTACATAGCAATAATAATAGTACGTATGTCTAGCATATTAACGTAGACAAAGAGAAGGAGAAAATTTAGTAAGATGTAGAAATATCTCAAAACACTTGTTTCTCGAGGTATTCGGAATCATCACTTGTGACTTCTATGATGATATGGAGTTGATGCTTGAAGATGATTAGGATGAACCCAAGGTTTCATGGATGGCCAATACAATATATATTTTAATTTTTGTAGATGAGGATTAATTTTGATGAGGTGATCGTATAGACGATTTAGAACCATTCTATATGGCATTAGAGAGTTTGGTTGATTTTTAATATTTTCAACTCGTTTGGTTAGAAAATAAGCAAAGTTAAAGGGAGTACTTGTTATAATGCAATACATCATGTGACATGATGATGCGGGAAGAAAATTGGAGTTATTTTGAATGCCAAAGGTATTTTCTTGAATTATTTCATTCCAAGATCTCATGTCATGACGAATCTCTTCTTTGAGAATTTTGTTTGGAAAAATGGTTTGTCTAGTTGTTGTGATAGATTGAATAATTTCATTTGGTGTTGAAATGTGTGTTTGGTAAGGGGTGTTAGATTCTTGATTAATTCTCAAAGAATCGAGAGTTTGAATCTTCAAAGTATGATAAACTTCACTTCACATGTAATAGTGAGAATTAAGGCTATAATGACTCGAGTGGAATTGTAAATGTTCTTTTTACTGCCCAGAATTTAAAAAGATATTTTGGATTATTGTCCTTTTCCCTTTTTCTTTTTTCCCTTCTTCTTTCTTTTTCCCCCCCCCTTCCGGTAATTTATTGAGCATAGGATCAAGCAGGAAATCTTGGGCAAATCACTTCATGGAGTTTCATATATTTTAGTAGTTTGCTAATTGAAAACATGATTTGAATATTATATATTTAGTAGGATTCAGGAGATTACTGACGAACTTCTGAATTGTTCTTCATTCTAGATTCGAATGAAGGATTTAAGTAATTAGAAAGTAGTTTGCATTTGAGATTGTTGGAAATGTATGAATTTGTGTACGTAGTTTAACGTCATTTCACCTAATTAATGGAGAGTGACAATTTTTTAGTAAAGTTCCCTCATGAAAGCGATTATCTAGTGTGTGGCCTAAATATGACAATGTTGGAGTAACAATAACTCGACATCAAAATCCTAAGAGTTAATACCCAAACGACTCCTTAAATTGTTTTTTCTCATTCCAAACAATTTTTCTCGAAAAAGTACTTTATTGAATTATGTATCTCGACCTTTGATCATGAGATCATTATGCGTGTACTAAAAACATTTTTAAGTTGTATTAACAATGCATAAAAATAATTTTATTATGTTCCTAACGTGAGTGATTTGAAAATAAAATTAGGGTTTTCGTTCGAAATCAATTTTTTGACAAACTCATTAGTGTAAGTAAATCCTATGTCTAAGGGAAGCATATTAGTTATACATTATATCCTAGTAGTCCTAATTGTACAAAATTAAAAGAAAAATAGAAAATCCCCAATTTCAATTTTTGTGTTCATCATGAATTCTAGACTCAAATTGAAAGAAAATAGATGAAATGACTTATAATTGATGATCTTTGTGATGTTAGGAATGATTATTAGTGTTGATTTGATCTTCAATTAGTGTTTTGGTGGTTGATTTTGAGTATGGGGGTTTGGTTTTCCGTGTTAGTAGCAACTGCAGGAAGAAGGGGTATGTTTGGTTTTGAGTTTTGGAAATTTTGACAAAGTGTAAAAATTTGATGTCTGCTGGTGGCGGTCCCATATCGATCAGGGGGCCGCCTGAAAATGGTTTGGGGCCGCCTGAGATATGGGGGCCGCCCGTATTATAGATTTTTTAGACTTTTAAATTTTGAAACGAATTACTAGGAAGAGTGACTAATTAATTTGCATTTCGCGAATTAAAAATATTTTTCAAGCTTCGGATGAAGTTGTTAAATTGTCACGACATAGAATGGAATGCGGACTAGTATCGGGATGGGAAGAAAGAGAGCGGACTAACGCGATTTATTAGAATGTGTTCCAATATTCCTAAACCAAGACGATGATATTTAAACGGATCTAAATTTAAGGGGTTTCGTAAAATGTCGGTGATATTTTTGACGGACGGCACTTTTTCGATAGAGACATGTCCTTTCTGGACATTATCACGAAGAAAGTGGTGACGAATTTCGATGTGTTTGGTTCGAGAGTGTTGCACCGGGTTTTTGCTATGGTCAATCGCGCCTTTATTGTCACACATGATCGGGACGTCATCGAGTCGAACGTCGTAGTCGATAAGAGCTTGTTTCATCCATAGTGCTTGTTGACATGCCTTTCCGGCGCTTACGTATTCGGCTTCGATAGTGGATATAGCAAGAGCGGTTTGTTTCTTCTAGAACAAGATTGTCAACACTCCATCCACGAACGAAACATATTACGCTAGTGCTCTTTCGGTCCACATTAATCTCCTGCATGACAGAGTCGCTTGTACTATTGTTTCTATGCCGGTCCCCTTAGGATACCATAATCCTAAGTGCGTAGTGCCTTTAATGTATCGGAAGATACGCATAACCGCTTCAAGGTGAGAGGTTTTAGGAGCCTCTTGGAAGCGGGCACAAAGGCAACACTAAACATGATATCATGCCTACTTGTCGTCAGGTATAATAAACTACCTATCATGCCTCGATACTTTGGTACTATCTACCAACTCACACTCTTTATCTTTCGTAAGTTTAGTATCAGAGGACATGGGGGTTTTCATTGGTTTAGATTCTTTCTAAGCCAAATTTCTTATGCATTTCTTTAATATTATATAGATGATTAAGAAAATACAATCTTCATTTTGTTTATTTATAATCAAGGAAGAAGTTCAGATTACACCCATCATGCTCATCTCCGAAATCGTCATGCATGATTTTGAATTTCAATCACTCATTGTGTTGACAAGTCGAGCGAATATAATGTTGTCGACATATATTTGAATGATGATGAGGCTTGAACTTTTCTTCTTGGTAAAAAGTGTGTTATCTACCATTCCCATTTTGTATTCATGTTTAATAAGAAAGGCTTTTAATCTATCATACAAAGCTTTGGGTGCTTGTTTAAGACCGTATAAAGCTTTCTTAAGTTTATAAACATGATCCGATTTTCCAAAGTCAATGAATCCTAGAGGTTGTTATACGTTATACCTCTCATGATAAAACCGTTTAGGGAATTGCACTTTTTACATCCATTTGAAATAGCTTAAAATATAAGCTCAAGCTTTAGCTAACTTGTTTCTAATAGACTCCAAGTTAGCAACTTAGCATAAGTTTCTTCATACATCGATGCCCTCTTCGTTGATTATAGCCTTGAGCAACTACAGCTTATTTTGAGAAACAATACCGTTCTCGTCTAACATGTTTCTAAACACCCACTTAGTTCCTATGATTGTTATATTCCTAGGTTGTCGAACTAACTCCCAAACGTCGTTAGCAATGAATTGATTTAATTCTTCTTGCATGGCGACTATCTAACTATCATCTGTTAAGGCTTCATTCACATTCTTTGGTTCTATAGTTGATATAAAACAAAATAAGTTACTTTGGTTTTGGGCCTGTGATCTAAGGGTTCTTTGGTTAAGGTTTCCTATGACATTTTCTAATGGATGGTTCCTAGATTCCTTAATATTGACTATTTCGTCAATCTCTAACAGTTTTAATCCTAAGTCATTTTCTAAGTTTTTATTTTCGGTAACCTTAATTTATTCTTCTATTCTAAGTCATCATCCACCAAGGGTGATGTCTTATAGGGTGGAGGAGTTTCATCGAATGTCACGTTGAGTGATTCTTCGACTTTCCCAGTATGTTTATTAGGATGATGTAGGCTTTACTATTTTGGGAGTAACCTAAAAAGATACATTCGTATGACTTTGGGTAAAACTTGGTAAGGTTGTCTTTAGTGTTTAAAATGAAGCACTTGCTTCCAAACACTTTAAAGTAATCAAGAGTATGTTTCCTACCTTTTCATGGAGTTTCCCATTAAGGTGTTTTATCTAGGATGACTCTAATTAGGATTTGGTTGAGAATGTATGTTGAAGTATCTACGGTGTTACACCAAAACTTTTATGGTAACGATTGCTCATTCAACATAGTCCTACCCATTTCTTGAAGTGTCCTATTTTTCCTTTCAACCACGCCATTTGATTGTGGAGTGTGTGGAGCTGAGAAGTTATGTGTAATACCATTTGCATTACAAAACTCTCCAAATTGCACTTCATTATCAAATTCTCTACCGTGGTCGGTTCTTATTGACACTATTGTACATCCTAATTGGTTTTAAATTTTCTTACTAAATATTTCGAATTGATCGAAGGCTTTGGTTTTATCCTTAAGGAATCTAGTCCAAGTATACCTAGAGTAGTCATCTACTATGACTAAGGTGTAGCGGTTTCCTCTGTAACTCCGTACGGCGGATGGACCGAAGAGATCCATATGAAGGAGTTCTAAGCATCTAGTCGTTGAGACTATATTCTTAGCGTTGTGACTAGTGTGAGCTTGTTTTCTAATTTTGCAAGCATCACAGAAGTGTTGATCAAACTTAAGCTTAGGTAATTTTCTAACTAATTCCTCAGATGCTAACGATTGAATGAGACGCATATTAGCGTGACCTAATCTCCTATGCCACAACGTGGAGTTTTCACCAATCGTTGCAAGACAAATTTTATCTTTCGGCTTATTTCCTAATTTGATCACGTATAAGCCTTTCTTCCTAATACCTCTACCTATAACATTACCGTCCTTAGTGATTTCACTATCATGTTCAGAGAAAGTTACTCTACATTTATTATCACATATTCGGCCTACACTCAGCAAGTTAAATCTTAAGTTATCTACATGTTCTACATTATCTATATTGAGAGAGTCATTATAAATTGTACCTTTGCCAATGATGTTACCGCGAAGATTACTACAAAAAATGACATTACCTCTGTTGTATGCCTTGTAAGTTGAGAAGAGCTTTCGGTTACCCGTCATGTGTTTAGAGCATCCGCTATCCTTTATCTACTCATCAGGTTCCAAGTCGGCTTTAAGGCATATCTATTTATATAAGATAAAAACTTAAACATTTGGTCCCCAATATCTCATGGGTCTAAAGTTGTTAGTGCTAAACATCCCTTACATTTGATTCAATTTATTGGGATGTGGAAATGGAGGACACATTTCCCATGGTATGTAACTTTAAGGTTGGAAGTTGTTCCAAGTTACTGGAAAACCATGAGGTTGGTTTTGTCGACCAACATTCCTTTTTGGTTGTGGTGTCTTAGAACGAGGATAATGATTATTGACTCTTCTAGGTGGTGAAGTTTATGACCTAAAATTTGATTTATAAAATCCAACTTCGGGTTTTAACGTTGGTTTATAAAATTGTTTGACCTCATTATCACTAGCAACAAGTATTTTAACATTGTTTACCATTATGTGTTTTGGTCTAGGACCCAAAATGGATTTTTTGAAAAGAAATGGATTTTTTTAGATTCTAGTGAACAGACAAGCGGCCCCTTGATTGCTTTGGGGAACGTCTAGACTTTATGGGGGCCGCCTAAGATATTTGGCGGACCGCTACCAGAGGATGTTTCTTTCTGAGATTTCACAAATTTTATTTTCTTAGACTTACTAGTTGATGCTTTACATGATTTAAACCCTAAACCTAATTTATCACAAGAGGGTTTTTGATTGCTTAATATTTCATTTAAGCAATGTATGCTCTTTTCAAATTTAATTAGTTTAAGAGCTTCCCCTTTGAGTTTTTCATTCTTAGTTTTAAATGACTGAAAATTTGTACATTCGAGATCAACTCCATTGTTTTTCTCTAATGTAGACAACTTTAATTTTAGTTCACTAAGTTTGTTTTCTAAACTATTTCTAATAGCTTTTAGCCGTTTGTTCTTAGTGATTATTTTCAAACTCATCTTGCAAATTTTATCATCTCGTTATCTAAAGTAAGATCATCTATTGATGAATTTTCATCACTAAAGTAAGAGGAATCGGAACATACCTCATTTGATGATTGAGCTACGAGACACGTCTCGTCTTTGGCCTTCTCATCATCTTCTTCACCGCTATCAATCCAAGAACCTCCGACAAATGCTCTTTGGTTCTTGTCTTTCGGTGGTTTTAGACATTCTCCAATAAGATGATTGATCGGGTCGAAACCACACCTTTAATACATATTATATAAATATAAATACTTATAAATATATATATATATATATATATATATATATATATATATATATATATATATATATATATATATATATATATATATATATATATATATATTTATAAATATATATATAAGGATAATCTCGAAACTGATCAATAAAATCAAAGTAGTAGACCGGAAAGTTGCGTTCCCGGGTCGTTTTCCCAGCGAGGCGTGAATGGATTTTCGGATGACGGTTTGATGGATTGATGTTTGAATATGGACAAAGGATTTGGATTATGATTTTTATTCCTAAAACTACGGGAAATACAAATTAGGCAAAGGGAATCCTAACAAATAAACTTCTAAGCATAAAATTCAAAAACGGGAACGAGAACGCGAGCTAAAAACCTAAATTATAAAAAAATTACAACTAAAAAGATTTTTTTACTTTTAATAAGCTATAAATGACTAAAAAGTAAGATTAAAAAAACTAGACAAAAAACGGAGGCGATTAAAGCTAAAAACGCGAAGAAAACAAGAACGGGATTCAATCCCGTTCTTTAAAAATCAAAAAGTTGCAAAATTAACCCTACGGATGCAAAATTATTTTTCCTAAGAACTATATGACAAAAGAAAATTTTAAAAAAAAGAATTATATTTTTTTGATTTTTATTTTATTTATTATGATTTTTTTAAGTTTCTAATCTAAATAAATTATAAAAAATACTAAACTATTTTATAAAAATCTGAAAAAAAT
>BQNB010060321.1:0-36729 GCA_026074375.1 Tanacetum coccineum
TTGATTTTGCAGTCTTTTCCATTCCATGCTCAGTTTTGTCATTTTGGCTTGGTTTTCTGTCTTTTTGTTGATATCCACTTCCTGCACAATACAAATGCAAAACAAACATATATTTGGCAGTTTTTGTCTGTTTTTGGTCATTTAAGCTCGTTTTTTGAGGTAAAAGATATGTGTAATTAAGCACTTATCAAAGTCCAATACGCCGTATTTAAGATATAGTATGTGAATATTCTGGAAGATATCAAACGTGGTCCCTACTCCAAGAAACCCCCAATACGCTGTATCCAATCCCTTGGATACGCCTTATTGAACCGACTTCCAGACCCTATAAATACAAAACTCAAAAATGAGTTTTAAGGGTGCTAAATCACATTCTCGATACCTAAACAACAAAAAGTTGATTTTCAGAGGAGAAAAAGAGCAGAAGAGGTCTTGCAACACATTCCAATCCATAGAAGACAACGTGTAATTCCATATACTTTTGTAATCGTTCAGTTTTTGGTATCATTCGTTAACTCGATTAGTTTACCTTGGCTAAATAATTGCTCTTGTATTTGTTATGATGTTTGAAGGCTAATACCTTTGGGTATTAGCCATTATTATGAAGATCTGAATGTTTGGTATTGTTTATCTTGATTTCTTGATTTATCGTTGAGTGCTTATTTATGTTTATCAATTTATACTTGTTTACGTGCTTTTGTATGTGACCTATCATTCAACTGGATCTAGTGATACGGACCAAGTAATCTAGAGTCTGGGATAGCTCTCCATATAGTGATTTATACATCTAGAATCATAGGATCACAAATATTGTCCTGCTAAATTTGTGTCTAGGATACGCTTCGGGCTTAACTAGTTAATTGGATATTGCCAATGGTTTATTGAACATGTTGACTAGAAGGTGAACCTAGATAATTCAACAAATAACGTACTGATTCCATTGGATAGTTGGACAAGTGGACTACTAGAGTATAAATCGCCGTTAAGCGGTAAGTAGGTAAAGTCTCTATGAGCTAGGGTTTAACAAGATCACCATTGCTTTAATCCCTAAGATAGATTATAATCAGCAAATAAGGATGCTTTATGCGAATGCTTTAATTGTGATAAAAATAAATGTGTCTAGGTCTTAGGAAGAAGTCCCGCCTAAGTCTTAAGAATGATATGCCACATCGAGAGAAGAAATCATTGCACTTAATAAACAAACCAACGTTCTAATCGAATTAATAATGGTTAATACGGTTTTCTATCATAAGGCTCGATCGCTCTTTTTTCTTCTGTTAATTAGCTTGCGTGGGTTAAAGTGTCTTGAATTGATTGTAGTCACCAAACAAACTCGTGCCAGTCTCTCAGGCTGGAAACCCCTTTTACCTATTAGAATTAGGATTAAAACTAACATAGGATTAACATAGGTTTGACATAGATTAGAATTAACTTAGATTAGATAACCAAAATATAAATAAATTGAGAGATTTAACCTCGCTTCAAGTGTTCGGCACCCTAGTTACCACGAATCTACCACGGACCGGGTACACTACCCGTTAAAGTGTTGTTTTTGGTTAAGTCGGTAAAATATAAATTTAAAACTTGAATCTTAAAAATAAACACCACACAACGACACATCAGATGACGATTTAACCAGTTATCGCATGTTTCTTCTCCGTTATTGAGCAAACCATGGGAGTACTAGTTTCTTTTACTTATTTTCTTTTCCCTTTATTCGTTTTACGAATACTTTTAAGAACATTAGGGACAATGTTCATCTTAAGTGTAGGGGGGAAATAAGCCTTAGAAACTAATCCTTCAATTGCCATTTGCTTTGTCCTTAAAATGATGAGTAATATATCGAAACATAGAATAGACGGTAATTTTAACCAAATTAAAAAATTTTTATGACACATACCAACGAAAAATAAGTATTATTAGCATCTCATGGATAGGAATGTATATGACTAGCAGAAAAACCCTCAAAATTCCACCCAAAAAATATGAGGTTCGCCTTTAGAGTTATAGGAATTCGGGTATTCATTTTTGATACTAAGATAATTTTACCTTTAGCTTTCTCAAGTTAAGGAGTGAGCAACAATGTGTATCTATTCTATCGTTATGGATGTGTATATGTGGTTTTGTCGCCTGGTCTAGAGCATTGGTGTCAATTTAAAATTATATGAGTGTACCGGTAGTGTATTAAATTCTAGAACTTGTTTATATGATGCATCCCGAGACCGCATAGTGAGAATTAGGATTTGCTAAATGATAAGATGCACTAGGTTAACCCATGTTTTAAACATGTAATTATTATGATGGTCACCTCGATCATATAACAATCCCACACCATTGCCATGCACTCATTTTTAGTGCATGATACCCCTAGTACACCCCCTCCGAGCCTATCCTTTTTACGGTTCTCGTTATTTTCTAGTTAACCCAGACTATTAATGAAAAGCATTGTTTAACCCTACAACCAATCGTTACACCCAATTCGCCTTAGCCTACCTTGTATGTACTCGCTTTTAGTACATTATTGTTTTAACCCAAGTTAATTAGTTGAGTACACGGTTGCTAATTCCTTATCCTTGTAAATACAGTTTTGAGAAGATTGTGATTCGTGGTAGTATTTATTTTGCGGAAGAATGGGGAAGAAAAGTTAAATCATTACCTCCATATTTGTTCGATAGTCTCCATGTTTTCGTTGATCCACGCGTATTCAGGTCTTAGTTAGATTGTACTTATGAGTTAGCTCAAAAATCAAGTGTAGGGGTGTGTTTTATAAAACCCCAAGTGATGTATTATGTTTATAAAAAAATTACATACACACACCCACACACACACACACACACACACACACACACACACACACACACATATATATATATATATATGTAAAAGAAAAAGAAAAGAGATTAAGGTAGAGTTTTGTAGAGTTTGTATACCTTTGTCTGAGTCTTTGGCTTACCAACCTAATCAACGTATATTCTTGTAAGTAATTAACTAACCACTTCAACCCAATTTCACCCAAAAAGTCACCCCCAAATATATCCCATCCGTCTCTGTTTCCATTAATGTTATCTTACACCTACACATCATAACCCTTTAAAAGACCTCTTTGATAGTAATTTCTAGTACTTGTGCCCAACGGTGGAGGTGAGATCCTTTACCAAGCCTATGATAATTTATATGCTATGACAGGTAATGAGTGTTAATTTTCCATTTCCTATGTTGTTATAATTCATTATACACCTGAGAGAAAGAGAGAATCCAAACACTTATCTGAGGTGCTAGTATATGTCTTCCATGCTTTTAATTACTAGGTCTAGAAGGTTGTGTCATAAACTACTTTTAAAGAGTAGGTTAAATGCCCCCAATATTTCTATTGTCTAGGTAAAAAATCCCATTTATTTGAGTACAAGCAAATCCTAAGTGTATGGGTATTTGATGAGGTGTTATTTTATACACTTTTTCGGGGTCATTTAACCCCTTAAATCTTGCAAATATGCCCAGATTATGTGCTTAATTTTTTGTTTTTGCCTTTTTAGCACTTGGATGGATTTTAGAGGAAATACACGAGACTTGGGCTCATTTGGAGAAGAAACGGATAAGACTACGACTCTACGCCAAATCTCTTGAAGAAATCATCATTCAGACGGTGGAGACGGCATCGCCAATTCTTGCGACGGCGTCAGAACTTGATCAAGATGGCATCAGGAGTATCACGATGGCGTCAGAATGTAGCCGCCTCAAATGAAACCCTAGAAGCTTCATCGAAGCGACGGTGTCAGGAATTTTGTGACACCATCGCGGTCTGATCTCTATATATACAAACTTGTTTTCGGGTTTTTAGTGTGTAACTTTTGGGAGACGAACCCAAGTTTTATAAGATTTTAGCAGCCCTTGGGCTTGTTTTTAGGGTGTCAAGACCCTCTTGTAACAGCCTAAACTGCATGATTTAATCAAGTGAAGTTCATTTATCCCTTATCACTAAATATGTCTATCTGTTTTATGATAGATTCTTGTTCTTCTTCTTTATTTACCATGCAAGGTTAGATCTATTAGTATTTGCTTATGATTGCATGAAACTTAGTTTGTAGATCCTTTTAATGTTTCTTCTTGTGATGGATGTGCGCGTTAGGCTTTAGAAAACTAGCCATAAGATTTTAAATTGGCATAGACGTCTAAGGAAACGCGAGTGTGTAAAAAGGATACCATCGGTAACAGTATTCATACTACCTTACCCCTAATATGGTTGATCCCTCTTAAGGTGTTTTAATTGCATGTGATATACTCTCAGGGCCTTGTAATAGTCTTCATACTACCTTATTTGTGCGTTGCCTTAACGGGATATTACATAGACGGCGGGTTCGTGTAATTCATTCATAACTTAGGAAATACTTACACAGATCATCACAAGGGTGACAAAGCAACAAGATTAAGAGAAGCAAACTAAGGAGTAGTGCATGATTAATTAAATATGTTTGTTTACCATATAATTTATCACCAAAGTAGTTTAGATTTATAATTAGTTTAATTAATTAAAACCAAACCAAACCTCTCAATCAATGATATTTACCAGATTTTATATTAATATAAAAATACAAAAAGAATCTTCTCTCAACCCCATAGACCTTTGTTAGATTTTGTTCAAACCTTCCCAACCTATTCCCCTATAGAACGATAACCACCCCTGAGTCTTGCCTATACTACACTACAACGGTTAGGTACACTGCCTAGGGAGTTATAAAACTTCTTGTTGAAGTCCTACAACAATCGCACATCACCCGACTTTGTTTCGTTTATGGTAGAAAATGAACCTACTTCTTATCGAGAAGCGATAACTTCCTCAGAATGGCTCAATGAAAAGAAGCCATTAAAAGTGAAATAGATTCTATTTTACAAAAACATACTGGAGCTCGTGGGTTTACTTTTGCGTTGTAAACCACTAGGCTATAAATGGATCTTCAAGAAGAAGATGAAAGCCGATGGCATCATTGACAAGTAAAAAAGCAAGATTGGTGATCAAAGGATTTAGACAACGCGAAGGTCTAGATTACTTTGATACTTATTTGCCTATTACGCGAATAACCTCGATTAGAATAGTACTTGCTGTTGCCGCATTAAGAAAATTGGAAGTTCATTAAATGGATGTGAAAATGACATTTCTAGATGGGGGTTTAGAAAAAAATACTATACATGAACCAACTTGAGGGTTTCATGGCTTCTAGACTAGAGAGCAAAATTTGTAGGCTTGTTAAGTCATTATATGGCTTAAGGCAAGCTCTCAAACAATGACATCAAATTTCTTAACCATATCATGTAAGAATGTAGATTCAAAATTAATGGATGTATGTGTGATCGATAGGTACTCTTGTGTTGATACATAGATGGTATAATTATCACTAGAAGTGATAGAAGATAAACAAATCCACTAATGACATGTTGGAGTCAAGATTTGACATGAACTTCATTAGTTGTTGGATATGGTTCTTGGATATGAACCAATATGGATTTGTTTTGAAGTCAAAAACATTATAAGGACAATATTCTTGAGAGATTCAATGTGGGGGATTCAGGCCTAGCTAGAATTCAATGATATCATTTAATCTACTTAAAATAGATGTAAAGGTGTTGCCTATTTTGAATACTCTAAGAATATTGGGCATCTTATGTGTCTAATGACGTATGTCTGACCTGATTTAGAACTTATAGTCAGGTTAAATAGATATACTTATAATTCAAGTGGGGACCATTTGAATAAGTATTACATGAGTACTATGATACTTACAATATTGCATTATGGAAGATATCCGACTGATAAAGTAATGCAAATATGGATTCTTATATATAAGAATCTAGATCCACTAGAGCAGATGTATTTATGCTAAGTGGAAAGCTATGTCTTAGAAATCTTGAAAGTATTTCAAACAGATGCTTATAGCTAAATATATGATGAAATCTAAATTTATCATTTGAGATAAATTTAAGAATATGCGAGATATTTATGTTAATTCGTAAAAGGCATACCAAGATGGCATAACTGGTAACAGCCATGTTTATAAAGTGTGATAGTCAATTGAATCTTGACAGAGCTCATATCACAATGTAAAATGGTAAGTCAAGACATATTCATCATAGACGGTGATTGGTGCGACAACTACTCTCAAATAGAGTTATCACGATTGACTACGTAAATTTAATGGATAACATCGCGGATCCGCTTACGAAAGGCTTAAGCAGAGAGTTAGTTAGAGAGACATCTAAAGGAATTTGACTAAATCCCTTAAAGGAATGAGTTTCTATGAAGGAAAACCTAACCCAGTTGATTGGAGATCCCAAGATATGGGTTCAATAGGACAACCTAATCATAGAAATGTAGGGGAAGTCACATTAATGTGGGATGTTACATAAAATTGTAACATCCTAGTTCATTTATATAAAATGTGACTTTTTGAGAGGTAAAACATATGGCTTTAATGATTCAAGATGAAATCATAAATCATAATGATTCAAGATGAAATCTCAAAGTATATGTTTTTAATGATTCAGGTAGAGAGAAGTGGGGTTTCTTTAAAGGGAATTTTGGGGGGCGCAATTCCTAAGAGCTCTTGCAGAACTAGGTTAGTGCTCATGACCATAACGGGCACAGCTATGAGAACCAAAATATATCAAGGAGATATTTGTGTGAATATATATTATCGTCTACACAAACAGCAGATAGTTCAAAGGCATGAAGTTCTACTGGCTGCTAGGAGGCTAAGTATATTTCATAAGGGAAAGTTCAAAGGGTACACCTACCTATCCTATGCAAATTATTAATTGCAAAACTCTATTACAACTTTGAGTCTTTGGAATTTGTTTCCTTTATCAATTTCATTCATGTGGGGCATTGTTGGAAAAGTTTGTCAAAGTGTGGTTTGAATGACAATTGATGGTCATTAAACTTACTAACGGGAGTTATTAAAAGGTTAATCTTTAGTCAAATTATAACGTCTGAATTAACTCTATGTTTATGAGCCATTAGTAGGATTAATTGTGTCAATTAATTCAACCGCTTTCCTTGCCTCCTCTTCTAATAAATTGAGAACTCTTTTCTCATTTTAGACACAACAAGACACCGAAACATACAATCATTCCTCTCCTTTGTTTACAATTATCTTGATTCTTTTTGTATCCGGTTCGTAAAAAATGGAAGGAACATTTTGGTTCGCCTAGATAATTCGTTTATGCTAACGGGAATATCTATTGTTGTTGTATCCTGTGAGATAGACGTTCATGATTTCTCAAGCACTGTGGAGAGGATGAATCTGTATTAAGGAAATTGTGTCCAACACATGCCTCAACATTTTCCTTGTTGTGTTTTTGAGTCTTCATATGCAAAAGATTTACGGTATCTTTTTCCTATATGTTTTCTTGTTATGATTAACAGAATCATTGTTTGTCTCTAATAGCACTACACCTATTAGATAACAGTTACCAGGTTAATATTTATTATAATCTGGATTTTTTTAATAAAAGTATAACGCTTTCCCTACAGTCTTAAAATCATATAAATCTTTGACCGAATTCAGATCCCTAAGAGCAAGCCCAGCCTAAAAATACATAACACAACGGGTAAGAAATGTAAATAGTTAACTAAATATGCTGATACGTTTCAAGCATCTATAGCTAGAAGTATGTTTTATTTTTGTCTGCACACAAAGACAAACAGTCATACTTAGATATCAATTAGCACCAAAAACAAAAATAACAGCCCTATCAAAGGTGGAACTTCTATCATTTACTTGGAAATGGGTCGATTCAGGTTTCTTTTTTATTTCTAACGGGTTAAATTAGCAGAATCAAGAAAAATTTTCTTTCTTATTTTAACATAGACTAATTAACAAATAACACAAATTTTATCTATTTTCCTGTATATTTGTTTGGTCAGCGGGTCGGATAACGGGTCATAGCCGGTTTTCCTAATGTTTGTATAGTTTTAATTGCTATTATCATGCAAAATATAATCTAAACTTATATGACTTATAATGAAGTATTTAGTCAAAATGTTACTTGTCTTTTTGCAACTTGAGCTGATGTGAATTGTCATTTTTTATAATTTTCCATCTAGTACTTGTTGGTTGTGGTAGGTCCAGAACAGAATATTATCGGTTATCACACAAACTAATTACCAAGATGGTTACCGGATATCACTTGAAGTCATGTAATCACTTTTTAAAGAAGATTATTCAACCTTATGCCTGGGTATCATGAATACATCCTTGGGATAAAACCAAGTGCAGTTCTTGTTTTAGGCACAAATCAAAAAGCCTTCGCTTTAAAATGTTTATGTTTTCTGTGTTGGTGTCATACCTTTCATGCAAGTGTTCATCTATATTTATAGAGATGAAAACAAATAGTTTTTGTAACTCTTGATCAAAAGGAGTTATGAGCATTAATTGGCCAATTAATCTTATAACCTAAATGCATAGTAGTTACATGTCCATAATTGTGGTTATTAAGTCAAACTTGAAATCGCCTATTTAATAGGTGTAGTTACAAACATTTAATATTGAAACTGCCTATTTAATAGACATTAAGCTAACCACTAAAAGAGTCAGGGAGAATCAGTGACTTGATGGGTGTACACTTCGTACCTTCAAACCCATTTTATTTTCAATAAGTTGACCTCATATTCCTTATTTGCACTAAATTTCCATCAATCATCCTAATTTTTGTACAATTCTCTTTTGCTTGAAAAATTTAACATAAATACAAATACCTGTGGCATAAATGAAAATGTCCTGAGGATTAAATTTCCATCTTAGTAAATTACACGTTCAAATATTCAAGAATCAGGGTGTTCTAAAAATTGAACCCTTCAACCTATTTGAATACCTGAAGATAAAATACACACAAGTTTTCAAACATTTAAAAAATCCTAACACTATACAAGCTATGTGTCCATATCTAATTCATAAATGTTGTAAGAGCCAAAGTCCATGCTCCTTGAATCAGCAAAACCTTAACATGTACATAGGTGGTTCCTTTTTATTCATGCTCCTGCTAAGCACTTTTTCAAAGAAATTAACCATTGAGAAGTAAAAACTTCATCATCCTTTTTAGCAAGTTCCAAGCAAATCCTTGGGATGATATGTAAATACATGTGCTTGAGTCCACTGAATGTTTAGATTTCCACAATGAATTCAGCTACTAAGTTTCCTTAGTAGGGAGTTGGGTATCCTAGCATTCAGCGACTTAGTTGGACTTTAAAGTCATCCATTCAGCAGACTTTATAACCAAGTCTCTAGCCAGTCCCTTCGTCAAGTGAACAACTAAGTTTTGTTAAGACCTCACAAACTCTATAGATATCATCCCATTCGTGACAAGCTCACGAATCATGCTATGCCTAACACCTAAGTGTCTAGACTTCCCATTATATATTTGGCTATAAGCCTTTGCCAATGTAGCAGCACTATCATAGCGGATTGAAATAGGTGTCACATCGGATAAAAATAGGTGCTATAGGTTTGGGCCATAATGGAATCTCAAGGATCGTGTTTCTCAACCATTCAGCTTCCTTACCAGCAGCTGCTAAAGGCATAAATTTAGATTTCATTATTGAACGAGTGATGCAAGTTTGTCTCTGATGCAGGTCTCATAAAGACTTCACATGAAGTTTTACAATCCCCTAGGCATAGTACCTAACCGTTGTAGTGTAGTAAGGCAAGACTCAGGGGTTGTTATCGTTCTCTATGGGAATAGCAATGCGAAGACCGGATCGAATTCTCACTAAGGTCTAAGGGTTGAAGGAAGATTATTTTTTGTGTATTTTTATATTTTATGAAAGCAAGTAAATCTCGGGTTTGAAGGTTGATTTGTTTTAAACTAATTAACTACTAATCCTAATTCTAATAAACATCTATAACTAATGAAGCGTATTACCTGGATGTTCTACTTCTTGCTAGCTATCATTCTACCTACTGCTTGTTACACTTGTGATGCGATGTGTATGGTATTTATAATTCATGAAGAATTGCACGAACCCGCCGTCTATGTAATATTTCGTTAAGGCAACACACAAGTAAGGTAATATGAAGACTATTACAAGGCCCCTAAGAGTATATTACATGCATTAAAACACTTAAGAGGGATCAACCATATTAGGGGTAAGTTAGTATGAGGATTGTTACCGATGGTATCCTTTCTACACACTCGTGTTTCCCTAGACGTCTATGCCAATTTAATATCTTATGGCTAGTTTTCTAAAGCCCAACACACACATCTATCAACAAGAGCAATAGGAAACAAGAATTATAATCTATAATCAATTGGTGAATATGGAAGATCCATAATAGAAACAACAAGATCTAATAAACTAATAACAAGATTCATGCATTCCCAAATAAATACTAGATGAAGTAGCCAAGCATACTTAAACAAGAGAAATCATAATCAACAAAAGGAATTAAAGACATGAATTAAGATATAAATGATAATCAAACCATTACAAGATGTTTATGGATTGAGTTAGACCTTTTAAGTTGCAGGAAAAACACCTACCCAAACCCTAGAATCGGATTTAGGGTTGGGGGCTTGATAAAAATGAAGTTATAAGGCTATATTTATAGGCAAACCCTAATTCATACATCCCGATGCCGTTGCGTTGTCATTTTTCACCAAGATGTAGATTTTCTCGCTGCGATCACGTGGGCTATTGAATCATAAGAATCCGAGTTTGTATGAAGTAGTTATGATCAAAACAATATCTGGTACTTCGCGTGCAAGTTGAATAGTCATCTTTATCTTGTGATGCCGAATCTTCTAGGGTTTCTTCACCACTTAATTCCCTAAGGTTTCCCATCTACTATAAAGTCAAGGTCCATTCGGGTATATTCGTCAACATGATCATAAAAGAATAGAGTAAGGGACAATAAATCAAGGCCAAAATGAGGGGCTCATTAGATTAAGTTTTTGAAATAAGTCCACGCATCGTAGATAGGGTCATCTTGATGTTGTTGGAACACCAAGGTATAATTTTAGAATGGGAAGGTTATTTTTGTGGAGGGTTTTGAAAGGGTGTGGTTGGTGATTTTTCATACATCATGATGATGAACGAAAGAGTGATTTACAAAAAAAATGGCACAAAGAAAAGATAGACTACAAGAAAATTAATTGACAAGAAATTAAATCGCACTTGATAAGAATCTTATGAGTAGACCTAAGTCTTGGGTTTGAAGGTTGGTTTGTTTTAAACTAATTAACTACTAATCCTAATTCTAATAAAAATTTATACAATGAAGCGTATTTACCTAGGATGCACTACTTCTTGCTAGCTATCCAATTCTACCTATTGCTTTGTCACACTTGTGATGCGATGTGTAAGTATTTCCTAATTCATGAAAGAATTGCACGAACCCGCCGTCTATGTAATATTTCGTTAAGGTAGCACACAAGTAAGGTAGTATGAAGACTATTACAAGTACTCTAAGAGTATATTACATGCATTAAAACACTTAAGATGGATCAACCATATTAGGGGTAAGGTAGTATGAAGACTGTTACCGATGGTATCCTTTCTACACACTCGCATTTCCCTAGACGTCTATGCCTATTTAATATCTTATGGCTAGTTTTATAAAGCCTAATACGCACATCCATCAACAAGAGCAATAGGAAACAAGAATTATAAACTATAATCAATTATACTCATTGAATCTGTCACGCAAACAACAAGATCTAATCAACTAATAACAAGTTTCATGCATTCCCAAATAAACACTAGATGAATTAGCCAATCATACTTAAACAAGAGAAATTATAATCAACAAAAGGAATTGAAGACATGACTTAAGATATAAATGACAATCAAACCATTACAAGATGTTTAAGGACTGAATTAGACCTTCTAAGTTGCTGGAAAAACACCTACCCAAACCCTAAAATCGGACCTAGGGTTGGGGGCTTGATAAAACAAAGTTATGAGGCTATATTTATAGGCAAACCATAATTTGTACATCTTGGCGCCGTCAGGAAAATCCTGACACCATCACATCGATATTATTCACCAAGTTATAGATTTTCTCACTACGATCGAATGGGCTGTTGAATCATCAGAATCTAAGTTAGTATGAAGGAGTTATGATCAAAACAATATCTGGTACTTCGCGCGCAAGGTGAATAGTCATCTTTATCTTGTGACGCCGAATCTTCTAGGGTTTCTTTAAGCCGGCTACGTTCTGACACCGTCACAAAAATTCTGACATTGTCGCTTTGAAGTCCAGACGGCATCACATGAAATCCTGACGACGTCTTCACAGTCTGTAAAGGATTCTTCAAGCCTTTGTCGTATAAAGGTGCAATCTTGTCTCGTTTCTTCCCAAATTGAGCCTAAGTCACGTGTATTTCCTTCAAAAGCTATCTAATTTCTAAAAATATGAAAACAAACAATTAAGCACATAATCTGGGCATATTTGCATGATTTAGGGGGTTAAATGACCCTGGAAAAGTATATAAAATGACACCTCATCAAATACCCCTACACATGGGATTTGCTTGTCCTCAAGCAAATGGCCTTTTCTACCTAGACAATAGCAATATTAGGGGCATTTAACCTACTCTTGAAAAGCAGTTTACAACACAACCTTCTAGACCTCGTAATTAAAAGCACAAAAAGTATATACCAGCACCTCATATAAGTGTTTGGATTCTCTCTTTCTCTCGTGTGTATAATAAATTATAACAATATGGGGAAATAGGAAAATAACACTCATTACCTGTCATAGCATATAAATTACCATAGGCTTGGTAATAGATCAAACCCCCACCACTTATGCGTAAGTACTAGTCATTACTATCAAAGAGGTCTTTTAAAGGGTTGTGATGTGTAGGTGTAAGATAACATTAATATAAACCGAAACAGATGGGATATTTTTTAGGGGTGGCTTTTTAGCTGAATTTGGGGTGAAAAGGGTTAGCTAATTATTTATACGAATACGCGCTGATTGGGTTGCTAAGCTAAAGACACGAATAAAGATATACAAACTCTACAGAACTCTGCATCAATCTCTTTTCATTTTCTTTTCTATTTTTTTAATACCATAATACATCATAACTTGGGGTTTATAGATGCACCCCTACACTTGAGTTTTAGAACTCATAATTACAATCTAACTAATGACTCGAATTGAGGTGGATCAACATAACATGGAGCTTATTGAGCCTTGTTGGGGGTAATAAATTACTTCTTCCCCAATTCTTCATTGGATGAATACTACCATGAATCCCAATCGTCCCAAAACTGTATATACAAGGATAAGGACTTAGCAACCGTGTACTTAATAATTAAATTGGGTTAAAACAATAATGTACTAAAAGCGAGTACATACAAGGTAGGCTAAGGCGATTTGGGTGTAACAATTGGTTTAAGGGTTAACAATGTTCTTCATTAATAGTCCGGCTTAACTAAAAAATTTTGAGAACCGTAAAAAGGATAGGCTCGGATGGTTGTACTAGGGGAGTCTTGCACTAAAAATGAGTGCGAAGTAGGGTGTAGGATAGTTATATGATTGATGTGACTATAATAACAATTACAGGTTTAAAACATGAGTTAATCCTAGTGTCCCTTATCTTTTAGCAAATCCTAATTCTCACTATGCAGTTTCGGGATGCATCACAAAAACAAGTTCTATAATTTAATACACTACCGGTACACTCATATAATTTAATACCGATATCAATGCTCTAAAAAAGGTGACTAAGACCATACATACACATTCGTAAAGATGGAATAGACACATATGACTGTATTCGAACCTTAACTCGAGAAAGCTAAAGATATAAATTATCTTGGGTAAAAATGGATACCCGAATTCCTAAAGATCTAAAGGCGAACCTCACATTTTTGGGGTGGAATTTTAAGGGTTTTTGTGCTAGTCATATAAATTCCTATCCATAAGACGCAATTAATACTCGGTTTTCGTTGATATATGTCATAATTTTTTTTTAATTTGGGTTAAAAATACCGTCTATGCTATGTTTTGATATACTACCCATCATTTTAAGGAACAAGCAAATGGAAATTGAAGGAATAATTTCTAAGGCTTATTCCCCCTACACTTAAGTTGAACATTGTCCTCAATGTTCTTTAGAAGTACCTGTAAAATGAATAAAATGGAAAAGAAAACATGTAAAAGAAACTAGTACTCCCCTGGTTTACTCAATCATGGAGAAGAAATATGCGATAAATGGTTAAATTGTCCTCCAAGAATTGTCCAATGAAACTTCCTAAGAACTTCCAAGCTTATTCTCATCAAATATAACGTGTAAATCAAAGACAAAGATACAACTATATCAAGCATAAAATCCACGAGTGAATGATAAATACAACCTCATTAACTAAGTTTAGAATCTACGAAAGCAATAAAGATATGATGAAAATACTAATGCAGTCATGGTTTTCTGCATGTTTCAGAAAAATTACAAATTCTGGAAATTATACAAAAGTTATTTTTCAAAAATTCAAGAAAATACGAAATTTAAAGTATCTGGGCTAGCGACGCCATCAGGAGAAATCCTGACGCCGTCTCCAGACACTCTAAAGAAAATTCTCTTCGTTTTCTGAAGAAAAATTCTGCACAAGTATCCTATTAGTTATTTCCTATAAATTTTACTACATAAACCACAAAATTGATTAGTATAATCATGTGACTCAAAACAAACACACAAGATACAAAAGACACACCTAATATGCAAGAAAATACTAGATTGGGTTGCCTCCCAAAAAGCGCTTGTTTTTGTTTGAGTCATGATCCTGACTCTACGCTTATTTGACGCGTAAAAGGTAGGTCCCCCCTACACTTAACATTAAGTGCGGGTGATAGTAGTGATACACACCATTTCGATGGAAGTATGCCACGTGGGGTGAAGGTGGTGTATGAATGGTCAAGGGTTTTACTACCTTCATCCTAAAACTACCCGGATTATATGGGTTGATGCCTGAGTCGGTTCCTCTTTTGTCTCACAGATTTATATCTAACGGTGAAAAATTGGGTAAAAGTTGAGGCTCCGGTTCATCAACACTAGGAATTTCCCTATTATTAAGAGGAATGTTGTGATTACAAGTATTCAAGCCTAAATCCTCTAGTTGTGTTTGGTCAAAAGGTTCTACCTCTATTAGGATTCCTATAGTCTCTTATATTTCTACCAAGTAAGTCACAGGTGGTGTGTATACCTCTAATGATAGGAGGACTTGTGAGGTATCTTGTAGGCTCAGGTTAACTACCTTATCCCATGCTATATTCCCATGCATATTGATAAGTGTAAAATACACATATCCATTTATACCTAAAATAACCCAATTAAACCCAAAACAGACCAAAAATGGCAAAAATATGCTTGTATTTGTGTTTTGTGTGTGCAGGTATGGATAAGTCAAAAATCACAAGATTACAGTCAAAAACGAGCAAGCACGGACACGAGAATCAGAAGAGTACAAAGCCGAAGCTCCAAAGCCCAAATCCTTAGCTTAAGTCCTTTTGTAACATCTCCAAGGGCCAATCTTGAAATTTCCGAAAGTTATTTATAACTTGAAAAGAAAAAAAAAGAACACAAGGACCAAATGTGCAAACTTCTCAAACTCCAACAGTTTTAACTGTCGAAGAAGGAGCGGGAACATTTACTGTTCACCCATCGTTCCCAAAAATTACCTCGCTATCAAATTAGAGGGCAAATAGAAATTAAAGGGTGCGTTGGTCAATTCAAGGGAGCTCAAGCACAAATGCAAGGTCAAATTAGTCTAATCAAGGGGATACTTATCCTAGCTCAAGCTCAAAGGCCACGTTAGCCATGGTGAAAGCACAAATTTATGTGGGTTTTGTGCTAAATTCACTCACAAAACTAACACAAACGTCACATCAAAGAATGCCAGCCTGGCAATCCTCAGGTGTCCACAAATTAATCCAACGTCCCACAACATAGATCAAATGATTGAAGAAATGATTGGCCAGGATTAAAAGTTTGGAGAGCAAGGCAAGAGGTCCTAGAAGCTTCAGCTTGGCACTATAAAAAGACCTCACTTCTCACACACACACCATCTAGTTTTTTTTAGTAGTCGATTTTTAGTTTTTATTAATTTTTAGCTTAAATTCGTAATTTTCTTAAATGTAATTTCCTTTTTCAAGTATTGTAATCAGCTTCTTTAATTAATGAAATTCAGTTTTTAGTGTTTTAAATCTCATTTTCTAAGCTCTCATTTAAAGTCATAAGCTCTCTTAATAAGCCAAAATTATCTCAATAAGCTCATATTAAGCTCTTTCAGTCTATAAGCTGAAATAGAGCTGTTTCAATTCAGAAGTAATCTTACTTAAACCTTAAATCAGTTAAATCTATTATGGATCTTATTGTATTTGAGCTTTTGGAAGGGGATCTTAACTTGGAAGAGATCCCAAGGACTTATACTCTAGCTTATTCATAAGCTAGAGAGCTTGTAGCTGCCTTTATTGGTTCCTTTTGTTTAGCTAAAGGATCAAGTAAGTTTCTCTTTTCACCCTTCTCTAATTTTAGTTTAAATTGCTTAGTTATAGCTTATATGTTTAATATTGCTTAGTTGCTTATTCTCTTTGCTTATTAGTGTTTAAATATTTCTTCTAGGTACTTATTAATTTTTGTTTTCATCTGTTTTTTGCTTAATAGTTATAGAATCTTTAGTTATCAATTTCTTCATAAAACCATAAAATTCCCAAAAATATTAGTTTTATTAGTTAAGATCTTAAAGTTTTGCTTATCATTGTTAATTCATGTTGTTAGTTGTTTTAAAAGCTAGTTTTTTACTGGTATTATACTTGTCATTAGATTTCTCTTAAAAAAACTTTTCTCAAATTTGACATAATGATCAAGGGGTTTTGGATTAGTGCACTCTCGATTTTGTTTGCACAAGCAGTACGTAACCTCAGTTAGTACTGCTGAGGAACCTTTACACTACCAGTACTAACCTTAAGTTAGTACTGTTAGCTTAGATTTTCAAGTAGGATTAAGTTTAGATTTAGCTTATTAAGAATTTAGTTTTAGTTTTCATTATTTAGCTTATTTTATTGCTTATTTTGTTTTCAAAAGTCAACTTGCATCAGCAGTACTTTCACTTGAAAATACTGCTGAGATTTTACACTAGCAGTACTAACCTCAGTTAGTACTGCTAAGTTCTTAGCTTAATTTAGATAAGTAAATTTTAGATCTAGCTTATCAAATTCAGTAGGATTAAAGTTTTAATATAGCTTAATACATTTTAAGTCTGAATTTGTAATTTCTAGCTTATTTACTTAGTTCAATTTAGCTGTCAAAAGTCATAAAATCCTGAAAATTCCAAAAAACAGTAGGAACTTAAGTAAAATCTAAATTTGTTAATTTAGCTTTTAAGTCTAGATTTTATAGCTTATTTAGATGGATAATAAATATATTAATAAGTTCTTTAAGTTTCGGAGTCTAGTTTAGCTTATTAAGTTTTTTAGCTTATTTTAATTGTGTATTTCTTTGCTTATTTCCTGAGTTTGCTTAGTTCTTGATCAATTTCAGTAGCATAAAAGTAGTTTAAGCTTTAGTTTCTTTTCATTTCTAGATAAAGCATATCATAAGCTCTTCAGAATTTCTTTCCTTTTTCATTTTGCTCTAGTTTTGAGTTTTTTATAGCTTATTTTCTAAAACCAAGGGATAAGCCCTACTTTCTGTAATCAGTTTAGAAATAAGCTCTTATTAAGCTTATTTGAGACCCCCTGTCTTCCTTTACAACTTTGCTTCTTTGAGTTTTTCATTTTAAGCACTTTTCAAATTTCAACTTATTTCGAGACTTAGCTTGTTATCGGGGTAGATTCTAAGGGTAGAAAGTATAACTTTTCGATTTTAGTTGTTTGCCAGTTAGTTCCCCCCGTCAGAAAGTGTTTTCCCCGTTAGTCCTTTTCCTTTTTGCACCATTAGTCCTTAGTTAAGTTTTTAATTAAGTTTATTAATTTTAATTAGTGATTAGGTTAAAGTTTTAATTAGTTTAATTAAACTTTTATAAAAAGATAAAAATTAGGGCTTTTAGTTTTCAATAATTTTCGGAATTTTTCTTTATTTAGTGAAATTTTAGTTTTCTTTTTTAGGATTTAAAATTTGTTTACTTGCTTAATTTTCATTATTTGTTGCTTCTTAATTTCGTAGTTATAGCTTATCCAAAATATCTTTGTTCCATTCAAATCAGGATCCGAACTTAAACGTGGTTTCAATTTCACTAGTCATTGGGGAAACGACCCGGGTGATCATACTTACCCGGTTTAATACGTATTCTATATATATCTTTGTGAGTGGATTTGTCCAAGGGTTACTTGGGGATTTCCTTAATTTCTCTATAAGTATATTATTTTATATGTATGTAAAACTACGAATCAGTCATCAAAAAGGCAAAAAAGTGCTGCAATATCCAGTATGAAAGCTGAATATATAGCCTTGTCTGGCTATTGTGCTCAAGTCCTTTGGACGAGATCACAACTTACCGACTATGGCCTTAGATTCAATAAAATTCCAATGTACTGTGATAACAAAAGCGCTATTGCCTTATGTTGCAACAATGTTCCACATTCTTGATCAAAGCATATTTACATCATATATCACTTCATTAAAGAGCAAGTGGAGAATGGAGAGACGAGTGTACCTTGGTTCAGAACGGGAATATCTGGTTGGCAGACCATTCTTCACCAAGGCTCTATGTAAGAAATAATTGAATCCTTATCGACAAGCTGGGGCGTGAGAATGTTATATCTGAGACTTACCAGAACTGGCAGATAAAGCCGAAGAATAGTGGTGGTACCTATTCTTATATCCTCTGTATAATATGTACATAAGAAAACATAAAAACTCAAAAATATTTTTCTTTTAATATAAATTTTTCAAAATCAAAATAAAAAATTAAAAAATCAGAAAAATATAAAAATATGTATCTCTGGCATGTCTTCTGAAAATCTATAACATTTACGTTCTTAGAAATGTCATTTAATAATGATATGAGGCTGTAAATGAAGTTCGAGTAGAAGTTCAAATGTTTTTAAAACATGCCAAAAATGGCTTGTTATTATTTTTGATAGCATCCCGGTCATCATCTTAAAGGGAAGTATTTCAAAAAAATAAAACTTGACCTCTCAACGGGAATTTATTCTCGGGCATGGTCTACTTTATGACCATGCAAAGGATTGTGATTACTTTGCAGCACAACCCGTGCTTTCCTTTATCCATGAGTGTACGTGTCAGTGCGCTTATGTGTCAAAATAAGAGAAATCTTATTTTTCTTGGTGTTGATTCTTCAAAAAATAAATTAATCATCTCAGTAATTCATCAGAAAACGATTTTTTAAGGCATTTGACCACTCAAACAACGACTACAACACTTTAAATAGAAAACGGGTCATTGTTTGAGGGGGGAGAATGTCAAATAATGTCTTCTTCATAAATCAGTTTGTGATAATGGAAAAAGGTTTCTAAACAATAACGGGTTAACAATTAAAGGGGAGTTAGCTAAGTCTATCTTATTTGTGCCTTAAATGTTATGTGTTTTTACCTTTAGGGATTTGATAGCAAAATATAAGGATTAGTCTTAGATTATGAAAACTTTAAGGAATGTGCCATAAAGGGAATTTAGAAAAGCCTTAGTAAAGTTATTAAGAAAAGTATAAAGGTGTTAAGAGTACATGGGGCATTTGTGCTAAAAGTTGAAACTTTTAACACAAACACCTTTTTCCATCTCTTTCGTTACAGTAACACATACACATACACACTTAAACTTTTCCCTCCTCACCCTTAAAATTGTCATTCTTAAGAACACTCGAACCAGACTATTTCAAGATATAAGGTAAACTACAAACATGTTCTCCATATCATAAACATCATATCCTCTAAAGGAATTAGGTTATTGCTCGATATTTTGCTCGAAATCCTTAGATTTAGGCCTAGGGTTAGTGAAAATCAAAGGGTGACCAAATCCCAAATTAGGTGAGGGGCTTTGATACTTAAGGGGTGTAGTTGTCTCGGTTATAGCAGATTTAAATGTAGTCAACACATGGTCTCGTTTTTCTTGTTTCTTGTATGCGAAAAAATTGGGAAAGTAGGTAGGAGTTGAAAATTGTGATGGGTTTGTTGTCTATATGTGTTTCTATGCTTATATGAATGTATTTGAGTGGGAATATCCATGTCTTGTTTGTTAAGTTTGTGGCTTTGATTCAATCGAGTGACAATTTACTCGTTTTATGCCGTAAAATGAAAATTTATGGCTCATTCTTGTTATATATACTAGAATAGACTTATATATACTTGATTCATATGTTTGTGTTGTATAAGTGCCTAAAAATGAAGGTTTGTAAAAATCAAAATCCATAGAAGGCGATTTATACACTGAACTATAGACGACGATTTATACTCACCTTCATAGACGGCGATTTATACAACCTCCTCTAGACGACGATTTATACATCACTACTAGAAGGCGATTTATACATCGTATTTAGACGGTGATTTATACATCACCTTTAGACGGCGATTTATGCATTGAGCTATAGACGGCGATTTATACTCTAAGTTCTAGACGGCGATTTATACATGAGCTTTAGACGGTGATTTATACACTTTCATTAGGCGGCGATTTATACCTGCTTTAAGCAACGATTTATACATGGGTTATGAAAATTGATTTTAACCCTAAATGTTTTAACTTGATAACTCATCTTAGGTTAAATCTTACTTGTATCTCATGTGAATTGCTAAATTAACTGTGTTTGACCTATAGTTAGTTTGTTGACCATTAAGTTAACTTTCTAATTAATGTCTTTTGTCTTACACTTTATTTGAATGCCTGATAATGTGTTAAATATGTCTTGCTAATGTCTGATCTAAGTTGAGCCATATGAGTCAGAATGGGTCAATCTGTAATATATGAATTTGGTTGTATATGAACTGCATTGGTCTATTCTTAACAGAAACATGAATACAGTTGCTACTCGACAATTCTTTGGTCGCTCCTGAGAAGAGACTAAAGATTAAAAAATGCAATGCAAGAATTGCATTCAGGAAACCACAAAGAGAAGTAACATATCAAGTCACCTTAGAAGCTCTCAAGCTATCTCCTTGCTATCCCGCATTTGTGATCACTGCTGAAGTCCCAGAAATCTACATGCATCAATTTTGGACTACCATCAAGAAGATCGAAAATTCAGATGCATACAACTTCAAGCTAGAAAAGAAGAAGTTCCGAGTTGATACGGAAGTCTTTCGTGAAATTCTTCAGATATGTCCCAGAATTCTCAACCAAGACTTTAATGCACCACCCTCAGAAGAAAAACTGGTTACATTCATTCAGGAACTTGGCTATTCTGGCAGGTGTAATATGTTATTTGCAATTCATATTGATCAAATGCACCAGCCTTGGAGAACATTTGCTGCAATCATCAATAGGTGCATTTCTGGGAAAACAACAAAACTTGATAGACTCAGGGAATCACGAGCTCAAATCTTGTGGGGTATATACAATAAGAAAATGTTGACTATGTTGCTCTGCTCTGGGAAGACTTCATGTATCAAGCTGACAACAGAGAAATAAGTTCAGCAAGGAAAGAGCACATGCCCTACCCTAGATTCACCAAAGTTATCATCAACCACTTCATCTCTAAGGACAAGACAATCTCTATGAGGAACAGGATCAATCTTCACACAATTCGTGATGACTCACTGCTCGGTACTTTGAAGTTTGTCTCCAAGACACAATATTATCAGCAGTATGGAGCCCTAATTCCTGATGACATGATAAATCAAGACATCAAAGATTCTCAAGCTTACAAGACTTACTATGACTTTGCAACTGGAAAAATTCCTCCTAGGAAAGCAAGGAAGTATAAGGAAGTTGCCTCACCCTCAAGAAAATTGTCTCCTGTCAAAGAAGCAGAACCTGTTAAGAAAGCTAAAAGAGTTAAGAGACCTGTCAAGAAGTCTACTACTGCGCCAACAGTAGGTGTTGTCATCAGAGATACTCCTGGTGTGTTTGTATCGAAGAAGAAAACACTGGCTAAAGGTGACAAAGGCAAAGGCATAGAGTTGCTTTCTGATGCAGCATTACTTGAAGCTTCTCAGGTAAAAGAAGCTATCCAGAAAAGCAAGAAGGATTCTCATATGCTTCATGCAAGTGGCTCAGGTGATGGAGTTGGTTCCCAACCAAAGGTTCCTGATGAGTCCGAAGACAAGACAACTGGTACAGATGAAGAAACTGGTACTAAACCAGGGGTTCCCTATGTATCCACATATGACTCTAAGAGTGAAAATGAATCATGGGGTGACAGTGAAGATGATAATGATGATGACAGTAAAGGTGATGATGATAAGGCTAACAGTGATGATGATGGTAATTCTGATGCTGATGATAATGAAAGGACTGATTCAGATGATGATGATGAGAATTCTTCCTTTACTCTGAAAGACTATGACGAAGAAGAACATGAAGAAGAGTATGAATCTGATGATGATTATGAAAATATGTTTGAAGAAGAGGATGATGATTTGTATAAGGATGTGAACGTGAGATTGTTAGGAGCAGAACATGAAAAAGAAAGAAAAGGTGATGAAGAGATGACTGATGCTGATCAGAATGTTTCTTAAGAAAAGCCATATGAGCAAGTCATCAAAGATGCACATGTGACACTCACTTCTTCACAGAAGACTGAAAGTTCAAAACAAAGCTCTTCTGTTTCATCCGACTTCGCTAGTAAATTTCTCATCTTGGAAAACGTTCCACCAGCCGTTGATGAAGTTGCTTCTATGATGAATGTCAAGATTCGTCAGGAAGAATCAAGCACTCAAGCACCCTCTCTTTTCACTATACCTGAGACGGCTATCCCAGAAACTGCTACTAGACATGCTACAACCGTTCCTCCAACTGTATCAATGATCACTCTTTTTCCACAACTAACGACACCATCTCCTGCACCAACAACCGTTCCAACTACAACCTCAATTCCTGCACTTCTTGATTTTTCTTCCCTGTTTGGATTTGATCAAAGGGTGTCTACCTTGGAAATAGAGCTGTCTCAACTCAAACAAGCTGACCATTCTGTACAACTCCTCGAATCTGTCAAATCTCAACTTTCAACAATGGTGGAAGACCATCTGAGTATAAGAATTGGATATGCTACTCAAACAGCTCTCCAATCATACACTAAGGAATTTGAAAAGAAAGCTCAAGAAGATAGGAAGTTATACATAGATGTTGTTGAGAAATTAGTAAAAGACATTATCAAGGATGAAGTCAAAAGTCTACTGCCTCAGATTCTACCTAAGGAAGTATCAGACTTCGCCACTCTTGTAATCCAGAGTACTATTTTGAAATCACTTGAGAATGTCGTCTTAGCTAAATCTTCATCTCAACCTCAATCAACATACGAGGCTGCAGCATCTCTCACAGAGTTTAAACTGAAGAAGATCCTGTTTGACAAATTGGAGAAAAGTAAATCGTATTGAGCTGCTGAAGATCATAGAAACCTCTATGATGCACTGGTCAAATCTTATCAGCTCAACAAGGATCTCTTTGACTTGTATGGTAAAGCATACTCTTTAAAGAGAAGCCGTGAAGACAAGGACAAGGATGAAGACCCTCCAGCTGGACCAGACCAAGGGTTAAAAAAGACAAGCAAGGATGTTGAACCATCAAGAGGCTCTAAGTCAAAAGATTCTAAATCAAGCTCTTCGAAAGGCTCCAAGACTCAGTCAAAGTCATCTAGCAAGTCTCCTCAAGTAGAGGAACCAGTATTTAAACTACAGACACCGAGATGCCAAAAGATCAAGGAGATGACATGGGTAACACTAAAGATCAACCCAATATCGAGGCAGCTTCTAAGCATGATTGGTTTAAGAAACCAGAAAGACCTCTGACTCCTGATCCTGATTGGAATGCTAAAAAACAAATTGATTTCAGACCTCCTTAGACTTGGATTAGCCAAATTGCTAAAGCAGAACAGCCTCCTCTCACTTTTGACGAACTGATGAGCACTCTTATCGACTTCTTAGCATATGTCATGAATCATCTAAAGATTGATAATCTGACTCAACAGCATCTCGTTGGACGAACTTTCAATCTCCTCAAAGGAACATGCAAGAGTCGAGTGGAACTTGAATATCATTTTGAAGAATGCTACAAAGCTGTCACTGATCGTCTTGACTAGACTAATACTGAAGGTCATCAATATCCATTCGATCTTAGCAAGCCATTACCATTGATTGAAGTTCAAGGTCGTCAAGTAGTTCATGATGACTACTTTATCAACAACGACCTTGAGTATTTGAAAGGTGGAACCCTAAGCATGAAATACATAACTTCTACAACAAAAACCAAGGCTGCTAAGTACGATACGATTGAAGGGATCGAAGACATGGTTCAAGCGTTATGGAGTCCGGTGAAGGTTGCATATGATAAATATGCCCTTTGGGGAATTTCGCACTGAGGTCCGAAACGACAAAGGTTCTATGGATTCGCAAGACACATGAAGTCCACACATAATGTATACTCCAGAAAAAGAATAATTGCAGTAACCCATGTCAAAGTTATGAAGAAGTATGATTACAGATATTTGGAAGAGATCGAAGTTCGAAGAGATGACAACACGCTCCACAAGTTCAAGGAAGGCAACTTTCCAAATCTTAATCTGCGTGATATTGAAGACATGCTGCTTCTCTTGGTTTAGAAGAAAATATCAAACCTTGAAAGGGATGTCATCTTCGACCTAAATGTGGCATTGCGGACATTCACCAGAAGCATTATCATTCTTAAGCGGGTGGAAGACCTTCAACTGGGAGTCGCAAGCTACCAGAAGAAACTTAATATCACCAAGCCTGAGACTTTCAGATCTGACATCTCCAAACTGACACCGTACACTACATACAAAAACCCTCAAGGAATCATCTATTAAAATAAGCTCAAGAGAAACAGGTTGATGCGCTCGGATGAACTCTACAAGTTCTCTGACGGCACACTCACATCTGTTCGAAGGGTTCTTCATGATATTGCTTCCAGCTTAGAGATGGATTACTTACCAAAAGAACATAGAGTAAACTAGACAGGAAAAGGTCCCGCATCATGATCAAGGCGATCGATCAGCAGCTGTTTGAGAGGAGATTGATGAGGAATTTGGAGAAGTTTGTTAGAGGGAGAGAATACGGAAATGACTTTAGGCTGCTTGAACGGATAATATGACTTTGTCATATTGTGTCCTTCTCCATATTAGGTCAATTTCTCGTATATTATAAATTAGTGAATATGTACATATGTAGTGTAAGACTATAATTAGGCATATATATAGTTTTTGAGTGCACATTTTCAAGAATTTCTTAGTAAATTCAAAAAATTTCAAATTAACGCACTCAAATACCATATTATTCCCTCATAATTTGAGGGAGAGCATTAAAATGTTCTAATAATTGGCTTGTTAATAATTGGACATTTTTTCCCTGAAACCATGAATACTTGAATCAATTGATATCCAAAATATCAAGAGATTTGACATTTTTAATAAGGGGAGAAAGTGTGATTAAAATATATGGCTAAAGAGGTGAATTTTAAGATCTCTAGTGTACGCTAACCCATATATGTGCTAAACTCTTTCGATTAATCGATGCACATATGAAGGGGGAGCAAATGGTTATGTGTTGGCTGAAATGTGGAAGTACCAAAGACCGACCATTTAAATTACTGTATTGGAGTTATAAGGTGGTTAAGTTTAGGTATTCATTCCCATGATTTAGCCAGAACCAGAGGGATCCACCCAGGGATATTCCACTAGATAGTGTAGAAATCCTTAGGTATGAAAAAAAGGAGTAAAGTGAGATTAAGAGAAAAGTACCGACTGAGATGGAGCTAGTACTGGAACAAACCCAACAAGGTACTAGTTATGAAGTCTCGGTAAGCACTGAAGGGGTTGAAGAATTAAAAAGAAAAGTTAAGATAAATGGTGAAAAGAAAGAAGCCCTCCTTACACTTAGGCAGAAACCGGGTCAATACATTTGCTGTCAAGAATTACAAAGATGATTGCTGACATTGAAGACTGACATCATGGACCCAGTGATGCAATGCACAACCCTCCCTAGCCACTCAGAATCTCTCAAAAGATTTTTGTTTCATTTCTCACGAAGATTACACGCATTTCTATCAACTTTCTCATTCCGAGTTAGTTGGTATTAAATAAAGTGACAGTCTGCTCCAGCCTCTGATTACTAAAACCAAAGTGCACTATTGAGTCTAGAGCCAAAAGAGATCATCCATAAATCTCATTAGGACACTTATCCAAAATATGCTTGCTAATTCACAGAATGTGAAAAACAAGAAATATATATTAAGAGTCCTACGCATTATCCTTGTGATTTTGCCAAAACATCTGAGTGATACTTAAGTATTCACAATGAAGATGGAAATCCTGCTTGAGCCAACATCAAAAAAACTCTTGGTAGGTGACTTGTGAGATCTTACACGGATCAAAATTGTGATATTAGATATTGATTCGATCCAGCTTATGAATTGACGAATGAATTTTGAAAAAGATAAAACTGTTGGTGTGTCATAAAAATCGTTTGCATCTTGACACACCGACTGATTTTCTAAATCAATTTTCAATCTTATGTCCATGGGAAGCCTCACAAGGGTATCTGGGCATAGGAAAGTTGAACACGAATTGACGGCTTAATCGGGAAGATAGTAACTTACTGGTTCACTCTTACCGTGTTGTCTGCTTCGAGATGCTCCAGTAATAAGAACGGTTAGTGCAGCTGCGAAACCCTGTTAAGGAGATTCTTCGGAATTCTACCTGATCACAGGCAGTATTTATACTGAGTAACGAGGAACCGTGGTTGTTACAACCGTATTCGACGAAGTGACAAAGCCACTTTCGTCCATATATGTTGTTTATCACTAACCCATTTATGCAGATTTCCTGACGGTGGTAGCAGTCTCCCGATGACGATTCGAAGCCAATACCACATGGTCATACTCGACCAACATATGTAAAGACATCATGAAAGCTCAAGTGCATGTTTCAAGACTTCCGCTACGCTGATACCATACGACTTTCTTGAAGTGACGAAGTGTTAAAGTCAAAGAATTTCAAAGAAGTTTTCATCACACTGATACCGAACGTCTTTCTCGAAGTGACAAAGTGTTATAGTTAAAGATTTTCAAGAAAGATGTCTTATTCAAGCTTTCAAGACCAAGTATGAGCATGTCGGTCCAAAAGTCACAAGTGCAAAAGACGGCGATAAGATCACAAGATGATGACAATAGATTATGCTTGGTTGATGATCTCAAAGAAGTTTAAGTTCACATACAAGTCAAGCTATATGGAAAAAGCTCAAGCCTAAAGTCAATGATCACTACAACATATCAAAAGATGAAGTAAAGAGAACAAGTCTGCGAGTACAAGACTGGAGACAAAGCATAGTATGCTATGTTTAAGTTTTTGTAAAATGGAGTGACCTCCCTTAGGGGGAGATTGTTAGGATCACAAAAAGTGTCGGTCACTTCCATTATATCGTTTGATAGCTCGTAAAGTAATATTTGGAAACTAAATAGGCTAGTAAAGCACAAGGCCCATGGAAAGCCCATTAAGGGTCCATATGGCCAGCCACTCTAGAGTATTTATACCCCTTTCCACACCTTGGAGAGGGTTGGTTGTTCACTTTTCTCAATTTCACTAATCTAATATTTCCTTTTTCCTTTATCTCTCTAGAAGTGTTCAACTCTCCTTTCTCTCTAGTTCATCATATATTTGATTGTGAGTTTAGATAATCTAGTATTCTTTATATTCATATGTCGAAACAACTATTATTGCACTAAGCTCATGACACCGAACTTTAACGTCTCAAACCCTAGTCTTTTAGATTTATGCCCCGAGATTTGAGGTTTTGCAAAAACACCCAAGTATTATTTCAAATGTAAATGCGTCCGTTTGACATAGTATTCAAGTATTACATACTCGGACGAGGATAGTCAGTCCCAATAGATCTATTCATTGCATTTGCGCTTACACAAAGTAATTAACGGCTCATGATATTGGGGACTTATTGGCAATAGGTACTTAGGCAATAATATTAGGCATTAATATCAGGCATAGCATATGTTTTTTAAATACTTATGTCCCATTTAAAACAAATAATGTGTTCAAAACTCAAGGTTTCATATATAGTATTCAATGATCTCAAATCATGTGGTAAGCAAATCAACCTTTAATAAATTCATAAGTAAACAACCAAGTATCACACATGTATTAGAAGTCATGTAGTAAGCAAGTAAAAGCTTTAGTAAAAATATTCATGTAACACTTGAGTAGTAGAAATCAATAAGTTTACTTAGTAAAACGAGCATGTATTCTCACCCTGAAAACAGTTTATAAAAACAATTAAAAGAGAAAAGGTGGGGCTATGAACTCATCGAGAAGCAATGAAGTAGCGGATAAGAGAATCACAACGTGCGAACAATGATGACAACAATGCGAACATCATGATCAACAATGAAGAAACGAAGTCAAGAGATCCGAACCGCGACCTGAATTAATGACGCGCTTTAGGAGAGAGAATACAAAACGAAATGACGCATAGGCCGTTTATAAAAAGTAATAGAGAGTAATAGAATCCATATGTGATTATGTCTTAGATTATTTGGTAATGTCTTAACGAATATATATAACTTTTGATTAAGTTACGACTCATAAACAAAATTTTATTATTTTTGGAAAGTGTGGAAATCCCGAACGTAAATGTCGTCTAAAAACATTCCTTAATCCCAAATTACGTTTAAACGCCCTTTGAATTCTTAATGCCTAGTTTTCCCTTCACTTGATGGATACTAACGTGTATATTATGGTTATAAACCTTTCACTATATTTTTCATGACTTAACTAAACACAAAACACCCTTTTACCCCTTTATTAAATTTCTAGTTTTTGGCAGAATTTTATGATCACTTTACGACCACTAATAAAATACCAAACGACCTTATTGGACTTTCATACTCCATTTCTAACAACCTCAATGTGTCCTAGACCTACTGTATTTTTCCAAAAAATGTTTGACAAGTTTAACTATTTTTCAAAAATCCAACAACCCGAAGTGTCCGGCAAATGACCTACTGCAACGACCTAAAAGTTTCACTTGATCAGACCCATTTAGACCTTTCAATAAAATCTAGAAAAATTCTAGAAAATCAAATAAATCATGAAATTCCTATAGTAGCAATCCCGTCTATTAAAAAAGATGTTTTGATATGGTTTTTGACCTCACAAACACAACACAAAAACTGTCCCTAAAACTCAGATTTGACAATGAATCTTGTAAAATCACTTTGACTAACCTCTGCTCATTTTAGCTCATGAAACCACTTTGATTAGAAATTAGACTCTAGTTATTTTAGGGGTCAATAAAATCAATAAAAGCTATCCGGATGACGGAGTTATGACTCTCACAAAATGACCCAGAAATTTGCCCAGAATTCTATTCTAAATTTTACAACAATCAACTCAACCAAACGCAACCATATGCTAACTCTTTATCCCAAATTCGATTTTTAATGATCCTAACACCTTATTTACAGAATCTTCATCATATCCAAAACCTTCAAATAAAATCATTCCTAATTAACAACGTAATCCCAATTTCAATTCATCCAAAAATAATTTTTATTACACAATCATATGGATTCTATAACATGCATAAGAACATAAAGTATAATTGTATAAAAATAACATCGAGAATAGTTGGGAAAGACTTACAATCTATAGAGAATACAAGGAAAAAGATCAACAAAATCCCCTCTTTGTTTTCCCTTGTTAGCCGAAACCTCAAACGCACCCAATTCAACAAAACCCTAACTTTTTAATTGCCAAAATATTGCAATAACCCTAGTATTCAATCCCTTTAATCCTTGATTACACCCAAGATAATTAAAATTACCCAAAAACAAGAATCTTGAAAAAGTCTTGCAAGTTGTTTTCTTTAGTAAAAAATGGTAAGGATTTATGTAGGAATGATGTAGGAATGACTGGATTTGATTGGAGAAATTTTGATGATGATTTTGCTAGTGGTGTTGGTGGTTCGTCGTTCACAGAGAAGGAAGAAAAGGGAGACAAAGTTTTTGTAAAATAAATTTTATAATTGTGTGTGCTTGGATGCAAATAAAAAAATAAGGGAGTGTTTGGTTTGGCTTATTGTTGGCGTCCAAAAGAGGGGAGGGAGAATGGGCTATATTTTTTTATCAATTGTAATGTATATTAGTGCTAAAAACACTTAGTTAAAGTATTTAAAGGATGTAAAAATACAACAATTTTTTTTGACACGGTTTCGGCTAAAACGCGGGAAAAATCACAGAATACTAAAAATAAAATAATTAGACTTCCGAAGCAATAATATGAAATTTTTAGCTTCTCCAACGCTTAAACGGATAAATATCCTAAGCACGGCTCGCAAATAGCCAAAAACGATGATTTTCACTAAATCGGCTAACAAGTAAAACACGAAATTTGTATTCAAACATAGAAATAGGAACGGATTTGAGATTTAATATCGAACATGAAAATACGAGATGTTACAGCCTTCCCGCCTTAAGGGAGCGCCGTCTCGGTGCTCTATTTGACTTATTCGCCCTTTGATTGCTCAGAACGAGGTAAGGGTACTTACTCTTGAATTGATCCTTATGCTTCCATGTGAACTATGGTCCTCGACATGAGTTCCAACAAAAATTGAGTAAACAATAGTCAAGGCATCAAATATATGCAATATACGTGAGCGAACAGATTGAATGTCCTGAGAATCCTTAAAAGGAAGGATAAAATACATGACTCGAAGAAAAGGCCATTGGAAACGAAGAATTTGACAAGTCGTCAATTCTTGGAAGCGGTTAATGGTTCATTACTAATAGCTTATCAAGTTCGTGGTGGTCGATACACATTCAAAAAAGTCCATATAACAAATCACAAGTCGAAAGAAGTTCAAATAGACATTTGTACAAAAACAATGATGATAGCGATTTGAAGAGTAAAGACAATGAACGATTTGTACGGACGTATTACTTGTTAAAAGAGACGCACGCCATGTCAGATACACATTTGGAAATAATCGAATGAACAAATTACGAACCGAAAGAAGTCTAAAGACTCATTCGTCTGAAGGTAATAACGATAATGATTAGGTGGACGAAGAAAAGGAATTATTCGTACAAACGGATTACAAATCGAAAGGAGGTTGTTCGTACGAATGCCATACACTTAAGCCCACTCATTTACAAATCATTATTTACATCCCAAGGCGTCCCAATCCATGTATATAAGACTCAGAAATTTATGGTTTGGCGATTTATAATTTCCTTATTCAAATGAAGAGGCGTCCCAATTCATTTCAACAAGATAATTATAAATTAGCCAACCTAAGCATTGTCACCACAAAACACGAGATCAAAACAATGTTACGTTAAGAAGAAGGAGTCTCCTTGGCGGCATGATTCTTCAAATTCATAACAAGTAACAAAAAGAATAATGAGACGTTAGTCAATCGCGTGCCAAAGGTAAGTGCCAAGAGATGGCACGGTCCGAGGTGACAAGAAAAAATCGTACTCCCATCAACTAGAAGACTTCAAAATGATAGATTACGAAACAACATATGCTTTTCAAAATCATAGGAAGAGTGTTCCAACTCAGAGTCGAATGGTAAAATAATCAGTGGAATTGACAAACTACGCCGAATTTCAATATTCTCAAAAGGGAATAAGGTAAAGTCGTGTAAATGTTTCGGAGATCACCGCATCGCTCACAATATATTGAAGTAAACGAACTCATTAAGACGTACCATAGTACTACACACATATGCAAGTAATTAGCATTACGTAGATGATTTCACATTTAGGCTTCGGTTGGCACTGGCATCAAACCAAGCTCGCTTAAAAAGCATCGACAACTTATACAAAACATGCGGGTAGGCGTACCCCTCCGATCCATATTCACACACATAAGAAATAATACCAAGTAGACATCAGTGACTGAAAATAGTCAACGCGTATATGAATTGCTTTTATATAGATAGATGGCGATAATCCCGGAGATAAGCGTAAGAAATCAAAAAGAAGATCAAGTATTACGAAATCATTATTCATGTAATACTATTAGAGATACTAAAGAGAGCATATAAGGGATCAGAAAGTATGCGCGCGCGGATATCGGACAACGGTGAAAGACTCTTAAATTTTTTTGAAAAACAGTTATAGTCCAGGTTTTGAAAACGACCTAGTTCGCTATAACTTGAGCTCTGATACCACTCTGTAACACCCCCAAAATCACAACGCAGCGGAATACCACTTGGGGTGCTACTTCATAGCATAAAGTACAAGTTACAGAAAACGACTCTAAGTGAGACGTTTTGAAAAGTCAACCATTCGATAATTTTTATAAAATATCAGAGTTACAATAGGTCCCATTTGAAATGTAATAGAAAACATTTTCAAAACATTTGTCGAATGGTACTCAAATTATAAAGCCTTCAAAAATATTTATATCCGCGCGACTCGAATGCTCCCAATGCTCAGCTAGCAATATAATAACCTGAGAAAATACATGCAAAAACGTCAACAATAATGTTGGTGAATTCATAGGTTTAAGTAAAAGCAGTATTGAAATAATTCAAGTAATATTTCAGTAAGAAAAGTAGCGTTACAACATTTCAAAGTATTATTTCTGAAATCCAAGTAGTGATTCAATAAATCAATTAATGTACAGAAGTGGACCACAAGATTTAAGTAACAAGGCGACAATGAAACATATTCTTTTGTCGAAACAACTATTATTGCACTAAGCTCATGACACCGAACCTTAACGTCTCAAACCCTAGTCTTTTAGATTTATGCCCAGAGATTTGATGTTTTGCAAAAACACCGAAGTATTATTTCAAATGTAAATGCGTCTGTTTGACATGGTATTCAAGTATTACATACCCAGACGGGGATGCTCAGTCTCAATAGATCTATTCACTGCATTTGCGCTTACACAAAGTAATTAACGGCTCTTGATATTAGGGACTTAATGGCAATAGGTACTTAGGCAATAATATCAGGCATAGCATACGGTTTTTAAATACTTGCGTCCCACTTAAAACAAATAATGTGTTTAAAACTCAAGGTTTTATATATATGTATTCAATGATCTCAAATTAGGTAGTAAGAAAATCAACCTTTAATAAATTCATCAGTAAACAACCATGTATCACACATGTATTAGAAGTCATGTAGTAAGCAAGTAAAAGCTTTAGTAAAAATATTCATGTAACGCTTGAGTAGTAGAAATCAATAAGTTTAATTAGTAAAACGAGCATGTATTCTTACCCCGAAAGCAGTTTATGAAAACCATTAAAAGAGAAAAGGTGGGGCTATGAACTCACCGAGAAGCAATGAAGTAGCGGATAAGAGAATCACAACGTACGAACAACGATGACAAAAATGCAAACATCATGATCAACAATGAAGAAACGAAGTCGAGAGATTCGAACCTCGACCTAAATTAATAACGCACTTTAGGATAGAGAATACGGAACGAAACGATGCATAGGCCATTTATAAAAAGTAATAGAGAGTAATATAAGCCATATGTGATTGTGTCTTAGATTATTTGGTAAAAATCATGTCTTAACGAAGATATATAACTTGAGATGTATAGATCACAAAGTCCTAGGGGGAATCAAATAAATTGGAATGGACAAAAGTCCAATCAACTAGGAAGTGATTTTGTGATGTATAACAAAGTTTGCTTCATTTTTGGGAGTTTTGATCATGTGCAGGCTCATTGTAAATACCATCAAAGGGAAAGGATGGTATATGGGAATAATTATAACAGGGTGAACTACAACTATACTACCAACAGGACTCACCCTAATGCTCAAAGGAACATGGTTCCAAGACCAGTTTTAATGAAAACTATCCTAAAACCATTTAATACTGCCAGGACAGTTAATACGGCTCATCCCAAATCTATAGTTTTTAGTGCTAAACCAATGTCATATTTTTCAAAATCAACACAATCAACTGCAAGAAGGCCCTATTAATCAAAAACAGTATTAACCAACAAAAAGTTTACCCAAACAAATAATACTGCCAAGGCAAAAGCAGTTAATACTGCTAGGCCAAAAGCAGTTAATACTGCTAGGCCACATTCAGCAGTTGTTAATGCTGTTAGGGTCAATCAGGAAAATGTTGTTAAGGCCTCAGCATGTTGGGTTTGGAGACCTACCAAACTTAATAGTGCATCAATCACCTTGAAGAAATACAACTACATTGATGCACGAGGCAGATCCAAGTCAGTAATGGCTTGGGTCCCTAAAGGAAACTAATTTCCTTATTTTTATGTGTAGGGCAAGCCACAACAGAATGATACAGGATTTATTGACAGCGGATGCTCAAGGCACATGACTATGAACATAGCTTATCTCTTAGATTTAAAGGAATTTGATCGGCTTGGTCATATTAATTTTAAGAACATAAATAAGCTTGTTAAGGATAATCTTGTAAGAGGTTTGCCTACAAAATGTTTTGAAAATGACCAAACATGTGTTTCTTGTGTAGAATAATAGTAATCTTTGATTTATGCAAGAACTAGAGAGAGAGTTGGTTGGATGAACTTAGAGAGAGAAAGTAAATGGAAATGAAATGTATATTATGTGTGTGAGAAAATGAACAACCAACCACCTCTTTAAGGCATGGAGAGGTGTATAAATACCCTTAATGTGGTTAGCGTAGGTGGGCTTTCATGGGCTTTCCATTGGCTTTTCCTAACTTAGCCTATTAAGGTTTCAAAAATAACTAAACGAGCTATCTACTGATATACATGGAAGTGACCAACACTTTTCATGTTCCTAACATTTTGACAAGTGTCTTAATGAGATTTATGGATGATCTTTTTTGGCTCTAGAATCAATAGTGCACTTTGGTTTTAGTGATCGGAGGCTGGAGCAGACTGCCACCTTTTCAATACCAACTAACTCGGAGTGAGAAAGTTAATAGAAATGCGTGTAATCTCCGTGAGAAATGATACAGTAATATTTTGAGAGATTCTGAGTTGCTATGGAGGGTTGTGCATTGCATCACTGGGTCTATGATGTCAGTCTTCAATGTCAGCAATCATCTTTGTGATTCTAGACAGCAAATGTATTGACCCAGTTTCAGCCTAAGTGTAAGGAGGGCTTCTTTTTTTCACCCTTTATCTTAACTTTTCTTTTTAATTCTTCAACCCCTTCGGCGCTTACTGAGACTTCGTAACTAGTACCTTGTTGGGTTTATTCCAGTACTAGCTCCATCTCAGTCGGCACTTTTCCCTTAATATCACTTTACTCCTTTTTTTCATACATAAGGACTTCTACACTATCTAATGGAATATCCCTGGGTAGATCCCTTCGGTTCTGGCTGGATCATGGGAATGGATACCTAAACTTAACCACCTTATAACTTTAATATAGTAATTTAAATGGTCAGTCTTTGGTACTTCCACATTTCAGCCATCACTTAACCATTTGCTCCCCCTTCATATATGCATCGATTAATCAAAAGAGTTTAGCACATATATGGGAAAGCGTACACTTGAGATCATAAAAATCACATTATTAGCCATATATTTTAATCACATTTTCTCCCCTTATCAAAAATGTCAAATCTCTTGATATTTTGGATATCAATTGATTCAAATATTCATGGTTTCGGGGAAAAAATGTCCAATTATTAACAAGCCGATAATTGGAACATTTTAATGCTCCCCCTCAAATTATGAGGGAATTATATGGTGTTTGAGTATGTTAATTTGAATTTTTTTGAATTTACTAAGAAATTCTTGAAAATTCATACTCAAACGCTATATATGCCTACTTTTAAGTCTACACTACATATATACATATTCACAAGTTTATAAAATATACGAAATGACCTTATGATGACGAACACAATATGACAAAGTCATACTGTTCGTTGAAGTAGCCGGAGGTCAGTTCCGTAGTGCCTTCCACCAATAAACTTTTCAAGACTCCTCATCAACTGCTTGTCAATCGCCTTGATCATGATATTAGCTCTTTTCTTCTCCAATTTACTCCAACGTCTCTTAGGCAGGTACTCCATTCGGATATTCTTTGTTATGTCATCCAGCGATGTTTGAAGCCCAGTTAATGTCCTATCACTAAACTTGTAGAGTTCATCTGATCGCATCAACCTGTTTCTTCCATTGTTATTGACATAAATGAATCCTTGAGGGTCTTGGTATGGAGTGTACGGGTCTCTTTTCTTGATGTCAAATATGGTAGTTTGTGGCCTGGTGACGTTGATCTTTTTCTGGTAACTTTTAACTCCAAGTTGAAGATCTTCGACTCGATTCTGAATAACTAAGATTCTGGTGAACATTCTTAATGCGATTGCGAAGTCGGAAATTTCATCACCTAAGAGTTTTGTAAGCCGATTATGAACAACAAGGAGAAGCATGTCTTCGATGTCATTGGTACGAAGATGTGGAAAGTCTCCTTCCTTGAATCTGTAAAGGATGTTATCGGCTCTTCTTAATAATCTCTTTCAGATACCCATACCCATGTTTCCTTATTACCTCAACCTGAGTTACCGCCAAAATACATTTTGTGGAATATACATCATGTCTTGATTGTAGGCCTCGTGCATATGCATAGAAGGTCTTACGTTGTTCTCTCCAATGAGAAATACCCC
>BQNB010060322.1:0-36974 GCA_026074375.1 Tanacetum coccineum
ATTTAGGACTTTTTTGCATTTTTTTAGATTTTTCCAACTTTGTTTAGTATTTTTAAATCATTTATTTAGATTAAAATCTTTAAAGTCTAGGGTAGAAATTGTAAAAGAGGAAAGTAAAGGGTAGGCGGGGTAACTTTAGGAAATTTACACTTATATGAAAACGGGTGACCCTAAACTATGGACAATGTACAAAACAGACCTTGCGACATGGCTTATTTTTAGCTTATTAAAAAGTGAGAATAAGCAAAAACTTAAAACTACAAACTTATAAAGGAGCTTATTCTCAACAACTTTAATAAAGACACTTACTACTTTTGACAACTAAATAAGCTACAAAATAAGCATCTTTGAAACTGTTACAGAAACTAAGGTTTTGAGAGCTTTTCTAGTTTTTTGCTTATATTTTGCTTATTACTAGATGAAAATAGAAGCTAAAAGATGCTACTTGTAGATTAAGATGTGAGCTTAATGATTCTAAAAAGAAAAAGGCTAAGTACTAACAAAATTAACAAGAAAATTTAACTGAAAAATGCAAGTTTTTGATTTAAACTGAAATAAGCTTTTGCTAAAAAGCTAAAAAGCTTATTAGTGAACCTTAACAGCTTAAATTTTGAAAGCAAGCTAAGCTATTGACTTTGAATTAACCTAGATAAAAGCTTTTTAATTTTTACAACTAGAAATGCACACTCATTAAGAAAATAAGCTAAAACTTAAATGTACTGCTACTCTACTTTTGCAGGCTAAAATAAGCTATACCAAAAGTCTTAAAATGAAATTTAAATGATGAAATGTAATTAGCTAATGGAATTCTGCTTAGATGCTCATAACTAGATTCTAACTCCTTAATATGAATGCTAAAAAATTGCTTAAAAGTTCACAAGCAACAGCAGTATAAACTGCTGTTAGCTGATGCAATTGGTAAATTGCTAAAATGCAGGCCGAACTATCACTACCTTAGAAACTCTTATACTAACTCAATTTATGTATTAAAATCTATATTAACCAAGTTTTAACATTCTTGTACTGGAAATCACTTAACCTTCAAATTTTATTTAAAACCAAAACTGTCCTGGTGCAAAATCAAAGTTTTAACACTCTAAACTTTGTAATTCTAAAAGCTAACTTCTAAAAACTGTTTAAAACCTTGTTATATGACCTAACTCAGCTGTGTAAAAGGTTTTGACAAGAATTCTTTGACTTTAAGAGTCAAAATCATCTAGATCCAAACACTCCCTAATAGAAAACTGTCACAACTATTTTGCACTCAAAATCTATTTAAAACTAAAACTTATAAAACATTTTATCTACTTCTACTAAAATTATCCTAATAAAGCTATTTGAACAGTAAAAGTAACAGCTTATTAATAAGAAATGACTAGTTTCTCAGCTAGGTGTATTTATGCACTACTATGACAGAATTTAAAAGTGAAACCTAACTTGATTTTAAACTAAGGCAGACTAAAACTAATACATCTATAACCTAACTAAACTGAATGAAACAGGAATAGACATTAGAATTCATTAGAATAAGCATTTTGAATTAAGCTATGAATTTGCTAAGATGAAATATAGAAAGTTAAAACCTGAAATTGTGTTGTCTCAGCACTTAGCCACTCTTGTAGAGTGAGTGGCTTAAAAATCACTTGATCCTATTGGCTCCCTAGCCTCTAAACCTTAATAAGCTGAAATTAGCTTATTTCTCTATAAGCTTCCAAAGTGAGCTCAATTACACTCAAGTAATCATGATTTTGATTTAAATTGATAAGTATGAGTAAATGAATGTCTAAAAACAGAATTGTAACTAAATTTGAGCTTATGAACAGGAATAAGCTCAAATGAGCTTATTGAGAGCTTATTGGATGAAAACAGCTTATTATTGAAAACAAAGGACAAGGAAACTTGTAAACTGAATTGTTATTACTCAAATGATGAAGTACAAGATGAATTAACAAAAGTACAAGTGATTAAAGCTAAATTTTAAAAACTTAAAAGAAAAATGCTTAAAAATAAAGAAAATAACAAGCTGAAAATTAAACTAATTCTAACTCTCCTTTTCTTCTGTTTTCCTCTTCTTTTATAACTGAGGCTTTGTGTTAGTTGTGTGAGAGGAAACAGCCCAAAGCAATCTTGACCCTTCAATCTTATCAATCTTAGCCGTTGGATTAGGCTTGGGGGATTGTGGGATTGCCAAATGGGATTAGGGTTTAAGTGGAGGAGGGGGGAGAGGTTTGACCATGGGGTTTTTGAGGTGCAGGGTAAAAGTGGGTTTGTAAACCCGTGATTTGGGTTGTGTTCAAAAAAGGCGGGAAAAGGTGTTGGGGGAGACAGAGTGTTTTGAAACGTTATAAGGAAATTTTGGTGGGATGGCAATTCTAGTCCCTCATGGTGTTATGTAACTTTGCATCCATCGTCCTTGTGTTTATATAACTTTTGGGGACTTGACAAAACAAGTCCCCAAGAGTTATATATCTCTTTGCAAGGGTCGTCCTTGGTGTATTACAAGTATGGGAACTTGGCAGTTTTGCCCCCCACTTGTTACTTTGAGTAGTTTGCAAAATCAGCCCTTGTCTTTACTTTTCTCTTTTCCTCTTTAAATTTAGGTTTGGGGATTTGGCAATTTTAACCCTCAAACTTATATTTCTTCTCATGTTGACTTTTGGATTTGTCGGGGTTGACTTTGACTTTGACCAGTTGACTTTTCTGTTGACTTTTGCCTCTGCTATCAATGACGTGACCGAGAAATTGTACCTTCGGAATCCAAAATTCACACTTTGAAAACTTGGCATACAACTTCTCTTTCTTAAGCAATTCCAAAATTGCCTTAAGATGTTCTTCGTGCTCTTTCTTGTCCTTTGAATAAATAAGTATATCATCAATGAAGACGATTACGAACTTATCCAAGTAGGGCTTGCACACTCGGTTCATGAGGTCCATGAATACCGCAGGTGCGTTTGTTAGCCCGAATGGCATAACCTGAAACTCGTAATGACCATACCGAGTTCGGAATGCCGTCTTTGGAATGTCTTGTTCTCGTACTCTCAGCTGGTGATAACCCGATCTCAAATCTATCTTTGAATAAATGTTGGATCCTTGGAGTTGATCGAATAAATCGTCGATCCTCGGGAGTGGATAACGATTCTTCACTGTTAGCTTATTTAACTCTCGGTAGTCAATGCACATCCTGAATGACCCATCCTTCTTTTTGACGAACAAGACCGGGGCTCCCCAAGGTGAGGAACTAGGTCTTATGAAGCCTTTGTCGGAAAGCTCTTGCAGTTGTTCCGACAATTCCTTCATTTCGGACGGTGCCAATCGATACGGTGCTCGAGCTACGGGTGCGGCTCCTGGAATCAAGTCGATCTGGAATTCCACTGGTCGAGCTGGAGGAAGACCCGACAAGTCCTCGGGAAACACTTCCGAAAAATCTCGAATGATTGGTACGTCCTTAAGTTGCTTTCCTTCCGACTTGTCCTCCTCCTTCTTGGCGGATATTTGTGCCAAAAAGATCTGACATCCTTTCGCCATGTACTCTTGAGCCTTTGAACATGAGATAATGGTCAACCGAGATTCTCTGCCGTTGTTACTTTCGTTACCATGAAAAATCAAGGTTTCATTCCCATAGGGAATTCGAACAAGTTTCTCATCACACACGATCATGGCGTGACACCTTCTTAACCAATCCATGCCGATAATAACGTCGAAACTACCCAGTTCTACGGGCATTAGATCTATGTTGAACGGATGGTTTAAGAAATTTAAAGTGCAACCCCGTACAATAGTGTCTATCCCGACTATTTTCCCGTCAGCTAATTCGACGTCATAACTATTTTCTAATAGAGTTGGGGCGATGTCAATCAGGGAACTAAACGCAGTAGATATAAAGCTTCTATCGGCACCAGTGTCAAATAAGATAGATGCATAGCGGTTGTTTAAGAGGAACGTACCCGTGACGACATTTGAGTCCGGGTTCCTTGATGCATTCCCATTCTTCTCTGCATTTCCAACTGCGTATACCCAGCCTTGTGCATTCCCATTTCCCCCATCCTTATTCTTCAATTTTGGACAATCTCTCTTGAAATGTCCTGAAGCTCCACATTCAAAACAACCATTCCCCTTAGGAATTGCCTTGTTGTCCCTCTGAGCATTAGCAACATTAGCGTTGCCAGAACTTCTGCAGTCGCAGGCAAAGTGCCCTACCTTGTTACATTTGTGGCATTTCTAAGTACACGGGCCATTGTGATGAAAATGGCACTTGGTGCACTTGGGCAAAGATCCACCATATGGCTTCTTTTCACCTGACCCCATATTGTAGACCTTGGCGACATTATGTCTCTTGAAGGGTTGTTGTTGATGGCCATGGTTGTTTCTGGATGAATCGTTAGCCTTCCTTTTGTTGTCAGTTTGCCTTTCCGCATAGGTGCGGAGTTTCTGATCCATCAAGTCGTTGGCCAACTCAATAGTCTCATCCAACGTCTTGGGTCTGGAAGACTTCACATTTCCATAAATGTTATCAGGGAGTCCACTGATGTACTTGTCAACCTTCTCAGTTTCATTAGCAACAAACTTGGTACATATCAGGGTTAGCTCTTGGAAACGTTCAGTGTATGTTGGAACATCGTTCCCTTTGACCTTTAGGTTCCACAACTTGATTTCTAGTTTCTTGATTTCACCCTGCGGACAATACTTGTCCGTCATCTTCTTCTTGAGTACTTCCCAAGTCATCGAATATGCATCAGGACCTAAGGTTCGAATATGACCATTCCACCAAGTCAAAGCAGCCCCTAACAGAGTGCAGGTGGCAAACTTAACCTGATTTTCAATAGCACAACCACTGATATTGAAAGCTGATTCCATCTTTTCAATCTATCAGGTTAAATCGACAACGCCTTCATTTCCTTTGAAGTTCAAAGGTTGACATTTCATGAAGTCAGCATTGAAACAAGGGCGTGTAGTTTGCACATTCCTTCGGTTATCCCTGTGTGAACTATGGTTTCCATCTCCATTGATGGAGTTTCGCAGAAGAGCTTGATCAATCATAGCTTGAACAGATTATAGGGTCATGTTGTTTGGATTGGTGTTGTTAGGTGGGGTATTCGGTCCTCGTCTCGTTACAGGTGCTATGATTCGTCTAAATCACAAGAGACAAAATGTGAGGTTATGACAAGACATACAATAATTTACAAATGAGACAACAACACAAGAGAGGTATATAGTACAACATAACACATCTATTTCATTCATAACCTGGAAAATTTTACATGAAATAGTTTTTGGTACACAAAATACAATACAAAAGATCTAAGGCTATGCTAGCGGGGAGAACCCCTAATACTCAACATGCCTGAGCAACTGCCTAGCAAAGTAAAATGACATAAACTACTAGATGTGACTATCCGCAACTCTAGAAGCATCCTGGTGATCTAGAACTCTAACATTTGGTCCTGGTTGTCTAGCTCTCCTCTGCTGCTCTCGCAGTGCTAACAACTCGGCCTGCATGTCACCCATCTCTCGCCTCATGTCTCTCATCACACGGAGAGTCTCTAATATATGTGTCTGACGCCTACGGTCAGTCTCTTGAAGCTTTGACATCTCAACCTACTGCATCTGGGAGCGAGTCTCATGTACCTGGTGCTGTGTCTGAATAAGAGTACCCTGTAACTGTAGCTGTGTCTGATCTTCATGGAGCTAGGACTCGTGTGCATATACCTGCTCATGGTGGGTCTGAAGTTCATAATGGGCCGCCAGACTCAATCCTATCGCATGAGCCCAAGCCTCTCGGGAAGCATAGGTCTCCTCCTTTATAATCAGTACTGTCTCCTGATGAGCTATCCTATCCTCTATAAGCAAGTCGACCCGCTACGAGTCCATAGTGACTCGCTGTGATATGCGAGTCCTACTATCCTGAGCATCCTCTAATAGAGCATATAAGTCATACGTATCATGCTCATGGAGCTTAGCAAGATGTGTAACCCTAGTATTGACCTCTCCCACGGTCATAGGTGCTAACTCAGGAACTGCCTCTGCCGGATCCACCCAAGTATCCCTAATACCATACCCAACCTCTCTAATCCCTCGTCGTCTCTCTTCAAAATCTAAGGTGCTGACAAACCCATAGTCTACCCCTCGACCTCTGGTAGGTCTAGCAGTAGAACTCTCCCCGACCTTATATCGGGGGCCTAGAGCAAACAAACATGACCTCTTGCGAGGTGGCCGCTCGGACTCGGGAATATCATCCCTACAGTCAACAAGTGGTGGTATGTATAGAGATGGTGGTAGTAGTGGTAGTGGAGGTGATGGTAATGCGGCAGTAACCGCATCAACAAGGGCGTAAGTAGAGGCTATCCTAAGTGTCTGGATTTGGGTTAGACACCCAGATGATGGTAGTAATGGTGATGGCACAGGTGGTGGTGATGAATGTGCAGATGGGGCTGTGCACCTAGCAAGGCGCTCCCCTGCAGAGGGTGGTGATAGTGAGATAGGTGGTGATGGTGGTAGAGTAGGCATGGCTAGAAGTCTCTCAACATCTGCCTCTGGTGGAAGGGATATGGAAGCCTGAATCCGAACAGTAATCCTAGATCCAATGGTAGTAATGTCAGTGGAGGGTGGTGGTATCAACAGTAGGTACAACAATAGCGGAGTCGGCCGGAGCTAAGTGCTCCTCCTCCTCCTCCTCATCTTTATCCTCTTCATCCTCATCCTCATCATCGGCGTCATCCCTGTGTGAACCGCCGTCATCATCATTTCTATCCTCTCCCCCGTCCATGGGATAGTCAATAGGACCATCCTCTGTCTCATCATCCTCATACTCCTCTGGATCCTCTTCTGGATCTGACTCAGCAACATACCCTGGTGACTCAGCAGTAGGTGAATCAACAGGAGGTAATGGCTGCTCCTCAACCGAAAACACATGGGTTTTTGTTGTTTAACGCCCAAAAACCCAAGGGGTGCGTTCGGTGTGGTAAAGCAGCAGGGTGCTCGTGGTTGATGGTTTAACCGAAACACCACTAAGGGGTGTTCGTTTCTGTGGCAGCCGGCACCGAGGGTGCGTTTGGTCCGGGTTGAAGCCACCACGACCCACAAGGGTGCGTGGGGTGTCGGGTCAAACCACCAGCGGGTGCGTTTGTTTGTTTGTTTTCACAGATAAGGGTGCGTTGGTTAGTGGTATAGCAAGAAAAGGGTGAAGTTTGGCTTTAATAACCATATAGGGGTGTTTGTTTATGGGTTTTGGCAGCGAGTAGGGTGCGTTTGGATTTGTTATAGTCGAATAAGAGGGCGTTTGGTTGGGGCAGCCTAGGGTGCGTTTGGCTGTGACAGCGGCTAAGGGGTGTTTGGTTTGATATAAACAGTTAAGGGGCGTTTGGTTGATTAGTTAAGGGGTGTTTGGCTGTGACAGCCAACAAAGGGTGCGTTTGGTATAGTGACAGCGGCTAGGGGTGTTTGGTTTTGGTTATTAACATTGAATACGGTGCGTTTGGCATAAGGAAAACAACATAAGGGTGTGTTTGGTTTAAGAGAGAGAGACACAAAGGACGCGTTTGGTTTAGCGAAACAACGAGGGTTCGTTTAGTTTATATAGCAAATCAACAAATAAATATATATAACGTAAGGTTTAATAAACATGAAACCGGATATATATATTGGTGGTTTAAATTGGTTAAATAAATATAATGTTTATTATTTTGTTTAGTTTAGATATAATAAAATATATAAATATATTATATCTAAAAACGCGAGTGTTTGAAATATTAACACGTTAACAATTACAACATATATTGAAATAAGGAAAAACGCAGTTTTTTCGAAAATGGAAAGCGTTATATAAACGGAGAATTCATGATGGAATTTATATAATTTACTATATTTACGATTCACTGAAACTGCTATTATTCTATAAACCGATAAAGGAACTAAGTTATATTTTAAAGATATACTAAAATATAACTGTATAATAACCTGACAACGAACGAAAACTATACTTTTACAATGAGACGAACTGTTTTAGACGCGACCCGTCGAAGAAACGAAATATATTTTATAAAATATTATTTATATTTTATAATGATTATAAACTGTTACAAGCATCGGTTGTTTAATCCATAACGTTAAGACATGTGTCTACCATTATTCAAAGTCTTTTTATTAATTAAATTGGTTGTCAAACTAATTGGTTTAATTAATTATTCACACTTATTATATAATACCTGCAAGGTATTATATACTTTTCATTAATCTTTGGATTGATTGTCCTTGTTATATAATTCACGGTAGGAATTAGATAAGGGTTATTTTTCATAAGTAATATATAAAGAATATATATTACACACTTTGCGTATATTTTCAATTTATTTATTTATACTAACCCACCAAACCATACAACGTTAATCAATCTCATCAACTCGTAGCGTTGATGTGACTATTCATCGGGGAACACAAATACATTATCTTAGGCTAGTGGGACTTAGCAGTTAAGATTTGTTGCAACTACTTGATCGAGCAGCTTCGTCTTCCGTTCGTGTTGTGCATATTAGATGCCTATCTGTCAATCGTTCTTCATCATCAATGTGAGTTCATAACCTCGCTTTTCAATCTTTTGAATGTTTATAAACCCGCGAGGGGGAATACATGCTTGTCTACAAACTCTTTACTTACTGGGTCATCTTATAACAATGTGATTGTTTTTAAAGGATATTATGAGTTTCATAGCCTCACTTTTACTCGTTATGGATAAATGTTTATATATTTTTGGAGTGAAAACATGCATTGTTTTATAAATGGACACAAGTGGATCAATTTTATATTATGATTACGTGTTGCCTAAGTAGCGATAACCCAAGTTGAGCCCCTTTATCATGAACTGTCAATTGCATAGATGTAGTTGTGAATTACATTATGTGAGCGCGAATGTTATAAATAGATCTATTTGGGAAATGACCTCCCCGTTCGGGTGACTAGCTATCACCGGGAACGAACGTTATAGCATGTCGAATTTGGAGATGTTTCGGGTTAGACATCTAATCGGGGCAGAAATTGCAATATATATTATTGCAAGAAAGATCGTCGAGCTTCAGTGTCATGAGCTTAGGAACCGTAATCAGGGTCTCGTGATGTTTGCATTTGTTGTTTTATCACGGGAAGTTTATATGTTGGTGATAGTTGTAGTTTGCTTTATCACGGGGAAAATCTTGTGGTCCTATGTTATACGTTTTGGCGACTATTTGGAGATTTAAATGGTCTGGCATGTTTTGCAACGGTTGATTTTAGAAATCATATATATATATATTGAAAGGACATTTAAAGAATTAAATGGTCATATATACTTTGGAAACTTTTGGGTTATTATTCATATCTAAACTGACCTATGAACTCACCAACTTTATGTTGACGTTTTTAAGCATGTTTTTCTCAGGTGAATTAGATGCTTGGACTATCTGATGTGCATTGGAGTCTAAATTGACAAGATTTCATAATTGGATTTCTACAAATGATCAAATCTCGTTGTGTCGCTTTCAAGCTTTTCATTATGATGCAAATTATGGACACTATTATTTTGATTTCGGAAAATCAACGAGATTGTTTTACAAACGACACATTTTGAGGTTGTTCTCTTGTATATAGCACTGTGTATTATGAAGTACCACCCCAAGTGGTATTCCGCTGCGTTGTGATTTTTGGGGGTGTTACATGATGTGCATGGAGATGGGACTCGTGTGCATATACCTGCTCACGGTGGGTTTGAAGCTTATAATGGGCCGCCTGACTCAATCCTATCGCATGAGCCTAAGCCTCTCAGGAAGCATAGGCCTCCTCCTCTACAATCTTGTACGTCTCCTGATGAGCTATCCTATCCTCCATAAGCAAGTCGACCCGCTGCGAGTCCATAGTGACTCGCTATGAGATACGAGTCCAACTATCCTGATCATCCTCTAATAGGAGCATATGAAGTTCATAGCTTAACATGCACATGGACTCAGCAATCTCTGTACCGCTAGTATTGACCTCTCCCACGGTCATAGGTGCTATCTTAGGAACTGCCTCTGCCGGATCCACCCAAGTATCCCTAATACCATACCCAACCTCTCTAATCCCTCGTTGTCTCTCTTTAGCATCTAGGATGCTGACAAACCCATAGTCTACCCCTCGACCTCTGGTGGGTCTAGCAGTAGAATTCTCCCTGACCTCATACCTGGAGCCTAAAGCAAACAAGCATGACCTCTTGCGAGGTGGCCGCTCGGACTCAGGAATATCATCCCTACGGTCAACAGGTGGTGGTATGTATAGAGATGGTGGTAGTGGTGGTAGTGGAGGTGATGGTAATGCGGCAGTAACCCGCATCACGTAAGGGCCTAACTGAAGGCAACCTGAGTGTCTGGATTTGGTGTGGACAACCGGTAATGATGGTAGTAATGGTGATGGCACAGGTGGTTGTGATGAATGTGCAGATGGGGCTGTGCACCTAGCAAGCTCCCCTGCAGAGGGTGGTGATAGTGAGATAGGTGGTGATGGTGGTGAAGTAGGCATGGCTAGAAGTCTCTCAACCTCTGCCTCTGGTGGAAGGGATATGGAAGCCTGAAGCCGACAGATAAATTCCTAAGCTCCAGTATAGTAATGTCAGTGGAGGTGGTTTATAGCAAGCTCTTTTCCCTCAGGTGGGGAAACAAGCTTAACAGTAGGTACAACAACAGCAGAGTCGGCCAGAGCTAAGTGTTCCTCCTCCTCATCCTCCTCATCCTTATCCTCCTCATCCTCATCCTTATCATCGATGTCATCCCTGGATGAATCGTCGTCATCATCATCTACATTCTCTCCCCTGTCCATGGGATAGTCAACAGGACCATCCTCTGTCTCATCATCCTCATACTCCTCTGGATCCGACTTAGCACCATACCCTGGTGACTCAGCAGTAGGTGAATCAAAGTAGGAGGTAATGCTGCTCCCTAACTCGGAAACTCATTCTCCATGCCCAGCCAATGGTATATACTCAGGGTATATAGGCTCTGGCACATAGTCAGGATCATGTGGTTGTATGAACATAGGCTTACGCTCATCCTCGTCCTGTGGTACTGGTGGTGTCTGTGGATCCTCAGGGCCTCGTATGTAATTCGGTGATGGTGGGGCTACTGGCTATATAGGGAGTCCATCGTATCCGTATACGATGACTCGTAGAGAACCACCGTCAGATACCTCCTCGTCAGCTCCCCAGAAGACTCTGCTGCTCGGAATCAGTGTAACGGAAGTGTAGGAGACAGCGGAATGATGCAGAAGACAGACTGCTATGAAAAAAAAAACAAACATATCCTTAATAAGTATTTAATTATAAGACTCTTATAGTAATATACGTAGTATAATTTATATACGCGTATATCAATCATGCAAGCACTTAGTAACTACTAATGCTAAAACAGTGTATGTCATGTAAGCATGTATGCTAGATTGCAAACAAGTAATGTATGTGTGTCCCGTGCAAACCCCATTTGTGAATTCAGTGTTTTGAAAATGGTTATAGTCCAGACAAAAACTTTTGACCTAGTTCTCTATAACCTTGGCTCTAGATACCAATCTGTAAACACCCTCCAAATCGAATAGCATCGGGAGTAAGAATATCCAAGGCGTACTTATAGATCAATAGCACAAGATATGAGAACGACCACTAAACGTGTCGTTTTAAAAAGATACATTGGATTAAAAAATACTTGTTCATTACATAAGCTCATGGCTTTAAATTGTTCGACAATATAAGTAAAGATTTCGGTTTATAACAAATGTACCCAAAATGTAATACGCCCAAATCTTTAGTATTGACTCTCCAAAGAGTGACCCCCAATGTATCTTGGCACCTCGTGCCTTATTGACCTAAGAAAAACATGCTTAAAACGTCAACATAAAGTTGGTGAATTCATAGGTTTATGTAAATCAATTGAAGGACCGCAAGATTTCCAAGTTAGGAATAAAGCAACATGATGCAAAACATCAAAAAAGCAATTATGTTTCCTAAGCTCATGACACTGAATCTCGACATGTATAGAATGCAGATAAATTGCCAACATTTTTCCCCGTGAATGATGTTTTAACCCGCAACATCCCAAATCAGACATGGATACGATTGTTTGTCATGCAAACCGTCACAGTTAGCCTACTCACCCAAATGGGTAATGTCAATCCCAAATAGATCTATTTATAACACTCGCGCTCACAATCTAGTAATTGACAGTTCATGATAATGGGCTTAGTGGGTTATCGCTACTTAGGCAAACACGTAATCATTGTATAAAATGTACACTTGCGTCCAATTTGTAAAACAAAACATGTTCTCACCCCCAAAGATGTAAATCATTTAAATAATTGTAAAGCATGGGGCTATGAACTCACCTTAGTAGGTAGTCCTTTGTGAATGATAAATATATCCAAGAATGGTAATTGAATCATACCGTCAAATACCTAAGTAAATACGGCCAGTCTTAGTCTATAAGTTTAGGCTAACGACTTAATACATAAACTACAATAAATTATTAATTCATATATACTATTATCACTTGTGTGGTGTGCACATGTTTATTGAATTTGTCTTTACTTGATGGATCTTGGGAAAGTATACGATTACACACGTTCAAGTATATGTATAAACGTTATTAATAAATATACATATTTATTAAGTCGTGTTTAATTTGTATAATATCCGACAAATATTATAACTTGTACATACGTTAAGTGTTTTTATAAAAATCACTTTTTGTTTATAAAATACCCTGTAGTTCTTTCTAAATTTACAAAAACAATCTTTAGTTTATGAAAATATAAATTCAATTTTAAACCCCTAGTTCCACATTACACCTTAGTCCTTTAATTTTTACACAGATTTTACACTTTAGGTCCTTTATACTTTCAAAAAGTATTCCCGTTTGATTTCAGAAGTAACAAAACAGTCCCTAGACTTATGAAAAATTAGTTTTGACAGTTTTAACCCTTGAGTTTCCAAGTTTTACACTTCTAGTCCTTTAACTTCCAAACTTTACATTTAAGTCCAAATAAGTTAAAAAAATAGCAAAAAGGTTTTATAGAGACGTCCAATAAGCCATTTAAGTTGTTTCAACTTGTAAATAAGCTCGGTGAGCTTATTTCAAGCTTATTGGGCTTTTTGGACCCGATAGGGTCCATTAAGCATTTTAAAGGCCCAAACAACTTTTCAATAATGATAAAAAGCCTTGATAAGCTATATAAGTTTGTGTGAAACCGTGGACTTATAAAATAAGCTCGGATGAGCTTTTTGATTTTATTGGAACCCTTGACCATTTACCGAACCGTAAGATATGTTTTTGGCCCATTTAAAGGTTGCCAACTAGCATAGCCTAGGTTTTTTATCTTAAATTAAGTGTTATAGACCTAGGTAAGTCATTTTATCATATTGGCTTATCCCATAAGCCAATAAGCTACGGTAATAGGCTTTTAGGCCGATTAAAAGTTTAGTAAGGGTTTGGAGAATGTGGGCACATCCAACATAAGCCCATGAACACTTAGGGTCTTTAATAAGCTCATGAGTCCTATTCTAGCTTATAAATAAGTTTTTTTCACTCGTTGGCTTATTCATAAGCCTATAAGTCTCGTAAATGGGCTTTTGAGCCCATTAAGGGTCCGTTAAGCACTTTAAGCATATAGGTTCGTCCCACTTAGGTCCATAAGCTTTTCATGCTTCCAATAAGCTAAACTTTCTGTCTTAGCTTAATAATTAAGCCGTTTTGGCTTATTGATCCCGCACTAGGCCTCGCTAAGAGCGGTTAAGCCCATTAGTGGCCCGTAAGCTTACTAGTGATATTTAGGGTTCGCTAATGCTTTCGTCAAGCACCTTAAGCTACTATTAAGCTCTTTAAGTTATACATAAGCCAACCTATAAGCTTGTGTCCTATTCATGGGCTTCGTGGCCCAATAGTAGACATGCACGTCCATTGTGGGTGCGTATTGTTTGGGTTTGTGGTGTTTAACCACGAACGAACACTTTGAGCTTATTTGACCTACCTATGGTTCGTGTTTAACACATGCAAGCGTCTAATTAACTTGTATAATGTTTACGTATAAGTTTCGTGCAAATTCATTTTTAAATGAACACGTGTAACTCTAGTCATTGTTAAGCCTTGCTTTATATAGGTTGACATCTTTTTAACACCACACAAGAGACAATATGCATATGTACACGCGAATAACGTACATGCCTTGCATTATGCATATACGAGCTCACGTTAGTTTTTCATTTATAAACTAATCGTGGCCAAATTAACTAGCAACTAAGGAAATACGTATGATATGAGTATGATAAGCTTATAATGCAACTTACAAAAGTCCTAGAGTCTTGGTTTCGGGACACTATGCTTTGGGAATTCATAGATGGGGCCAGGTGCAATCAAAATCATTTGGCTTAGCTAAAGATGATTTCCTTAATTTGATGCCAAGAGTATGGGAGTGGGGTTTTGTCAACTTATTTCGAACATCAACTTGGGAGGCAAACGTGTTGTGGACATTGATATTGTTTCAGATTTATGCAGTTGGTTATCTTTCCCACTGGTTTGATTTCTGATTGATTGTACAGGCGGTTTTCCCAAGATAGATGGTTGTTCAAAATTAGTATCCACACCCTTTCTTTTGAACATCTCAATGAGTTTCTTTAACTCACTGATGGCTATGTTCTTGTCTTGCATTTGAGCTTTTAAATCTTGTATTTATGATTTTGTTCACGTTCTTTCGAAAAGACATTAGATCCGTTTTCTTTGCAATCTGAGTTGTTTTTTTCCATTTGTTCTTTAATTGTAGTAAGCAAGTTCAAGAGAAATCGGAGTGTTTTTTCAGTTTAGAAAAAAATTTTTTTAACAAATTATTATGAACTTCTTTGTCAAACAGATTCAGTTTCGTTTTTGAAAGCTTATTATGCAAGACATTCATACATTCTTTGACTTGTGAAGATATCAGCATTGTATCCTGAATGAGCATTTTATTCAGACAGAGAATGCTAATATGACATATAAATCTTTAGGACACACACTCTTCGAGACGTAGATCATAAATGTTGGGGTTGAAAAATCCAAGCCTTTTCTGAGTCAAGTTTGTCAACCTCTTTCTTCAGGGATTTAACGTACTCATAATCTAATGGCAATTTCCGTTTTAAGTTCTGTCAAAGCGGAAAACTATCATTTTGACTTCTTTATGGAAAGAGGCATTATAGGTTTTGTCAAAAGTTCCATATTCATGAGCAGTTGGCTCCGAAAATAATCACTAGTATGTTTAAACCAAGTTTGATCAACATTTCCCTAAATTGATTGATGTTAAATGTCATTTCGTATAAAAAACTTGTCTACTTTTACTAATGGAATTTTGAAAACGGGTAGAAAGGCAACGTTTTTGCAATGTTTGGTTTGTTCTAAAAAAACAAACGGTTTTCTCCACCTTGTCTTCACTAACCTTTTTGCGCGTTCCAACTGATAAAGATACTCCAGTGAGGGTCCTTTAAAATTTCATATAGACTATTCTGATTAGTGTATTCTATGGTTTTCACTTTGTATTTATTCAATTTTGATCTACTCTCATTTTTATGAGTTCAGTCCTCCTCCCTTTCAGGGGCAAATCTGTTTGCAGGTAGAAGTATCATATGGGATCTCATACTAACAGGGCTTATGGATTGAGCTTTTTGAGGTACCTGGATTAGCAAAGGTTGGTCTACAATTTATATGTCGTGCATTTGGGTGCTAACATATGGATATGGTCTGTAATTGACTGATTACGAGAATAAACAATTTCGTTCAAAAACTTTATTTGTTTGTCCATTTCAATCATTTTGTCAAATATCTTTATCTTCCTTCTTAACCTTTATAGCCGAAATGACCTTTGTGTTCTCTTTGGGATTAACCTTCAGTTGTGACTTTGTTAAAAGGGACTCTTTTTGACTAATTCTTCAGGTTTCTGATAGAGAACTGAAATTTCATAGCTTAGTTTTTAAACTTCTTTAATTTACAATGTCTTTTAATGCTAATAGTCCTAGAGTTTTCAATTTAACTTTTGTTTGAAGAATCTATAATCAATGTGCAGTCATTCAAAGGCTTTGTACTTTCTCAAACTCATTATGTTTGTTATGAGTGCATTCAGATAACTATACCGACAAACTAATAGCTCCACGCAGAGCACTAATTGGTTTTCATAAGGTTATTTTTTGCAATTTTTCAATTCTTGTGTCTAATGATGCGTTTGCTTTCTTTAATTGCTTTAAAATCTTTTTATTTTCCTCAGTATCAAGAGTTAATTTTGCAAGTTAAATTAGCAAGCGCAGCACGTCATCAGCACATTCTGCAGCATGTTTCTCTTAAATGTGGTCTTCTTTCATTGAAAACACATTTTTTTGATCATTGTTTTGTACTGTTTCAATGACGTATCAGTAGAACCTGGATTATGCAGGTAAGACTTCTGAATCATTTGATGAAACCGTAATGTACTCCAATTCATGCTTAATCAATCTCTTCTATCTGGATTCAATCCAACTGCTTGTTTCATCTCTGAACTTGTAACCGATGATTGAACCTCTTGAACCTTGCATTGGTTGAGTCTGCCAACTTTGTCTTTACTCAACTTTTTCAAAACGTCATCTTAAGCTCCCCTTGCTCGGACTTGATCTTTCTATGATAACATTTGCTCAATGAGTAGTTCATGTTCTGATGATTGTTTCTTGGATTGTTTGGCTGTCATTTTAGTGTAATTCTGAGTTTTCTCTTATTCTCGATCTGATAAAAAAAGATCTTGAATATATATCAGAGGCTTTAACAAGTCAGAGTTAATGAACCTTTCAAACTGTACTTTGATCACACTTAGAGCGGATTTGGAATCCTTCTCGTGAAGTGTTTCTGCATTAAGAAGTGTTTCTAAGTTATTCCTGTGTTGAGATAACTGAAAAACTGAAGGTCTGACATATCACCAAAGAGTTGTGTAAAGCCTTGTTGTACAATAGACAACCAGAGAAAGTTGTCTTCTCGAGAAGTTGGTGGTTGATTTTAAGTGATTTAATTTGTTGAAGGAGTTTTCTTTGAAAATTTTGCTTGCATCTGCAGTTTCTGGTATCTCTGGTTCCTTTAAAACTGAACCGTAGATGTTGTAACTATGATTCCAATTTTTATCGTGGAATTACGATGTGTGAAATTTTGTTGGATCTTAAGGTGGATTTGTGATGTGATTGAAGTATGTGTTTGTGTTAGCAATTCACCGTTCACGGGATTTTACTCGTCTATGATTAAAACTGATAAATGAATTACATGGATTTTACAAAATATCAATAGAATAACCGTGATATGATTTGATTCGGAATCAGCGGCCAATGATTTTAATTGTCTAAAAACAGATAAGTTTTTCTGGCTAGGGTTACAGCAGATTGTGTAAATAGCTCGCCAACTGAAAAACGGGCCTAAAAATACAGATGGGCCAAGAGCTGAAAAAAACAAGGTCTAACACAAATTCCAAAAAAATTGAAAAAATGTCAATAACTCATAGTAAACGATGGTTTTGGGCCTCGAAAAAATTCGTTACCAGCCAAAAGGTGGTTACAGCTGCTTTCGTCTTGTTTTTCTCTTCGATTTGAGAGGTCACGGGCCTGAAACGGACTTACGGTCAAAATTATGGTGTTTACTGAAACCTTTTCTTCACACAAGATTTCTAGCCAAAACGCATGCTATCTTTAACCAAAACGCAGTGGACACAAAACGCGTGACACCAAAACGCAGTGACACACAAAACGCAATGACACAAAACCGCAGTGACACAAAAACGCAGTGACCACCAAAAGAATTGACACCAAAACGACTCAGTGACACCAAAAACGCAGTGTCACACTAAACGCAGTGGACACCAAAAACGCAGTGACACCAATCGCAGTGACACCATAACGCAGTGACTTTTGAATCAAATCGCAATGACCATTAATCAAAACGCAGCTTTGAGATTTGGTCAAAACGCAATTGAAGTCTTGATTTAGGAGAGTTTCTCTTAGTCAAAACGCATCTATGGTCTATCAAAAACGCATCCAAGATCAAAACGCAACCTTATTATCAAAACGCAACTTATGATCAAAAACGCAACAATGGCAAAACGCAATTGAGATGTCAAAATATACTTTTCTTAAAATCGGGATCTTGTTTTTTTTTTCTTCACCAAAACGCAACCAAGAACCATAATACGAAAAAAATCAAAGGATCAACCATTAAGCTCGATTTCTAAACCCCAAATAAGCTTTAAGCACTTAATCTAAGATAGTAGATGAATATTAACCACTTAATAAACACGTTTTTCGTGTGTGGATTCTTTCGATTTTTGAACCAAAACGCAGCCAAGAAGAAAAAGAAAAAAAATAAGCACAAAATATTTATCCTTTTTTAACCACAAAGAATCAACACGAATCACGCTAGGCTCTGATGCCAATTGTGGGATCCCGTTAACACTTTCATATAACAACTGGGAATCGAACCAAGAAATAGAAAGAGATGATTTCTAGTGTAAAGAGAGAATTGAGAGAGATAATTAGATAGATATTATTTGAAAATGAGAGAGGTATTTTCCTATGTAGAAAAATATATATATTTTCCCTACTCTTTAATGTGACGCGCGGGATATTTAACTGGATCGGGCTGGGTTTTTATTTTACTTGGGGTTTAAACCCGACAACATTTACAATATTAGATTAAACTATCGAGCCCGAATCCCTGTATTATATTATTACAAACAATTAACTAATTAAATGACCGAGACTCGTACACGTAATGAACGAACTTCCTGTTCGGCTCAATATTTTGAGGCTAACAACAACAATAGCGGAGTCAGCCGAAGCTAAGTGCTCCTCCTCCTCCTCCTCCTCATCTTCATCCTCTTCATCATTTCCTCATCATCGGCGTTCATCCCGTGTGAAAACGCCGTCATATCATATCATCTCTCCCCCGTCACATGGGTTAGTCACAGGGCATCCTCTGTCCATCATACTTTATATCTCCTCTGGATCCTCTTCTGGTCCGACTCATTCAATATACCCTGGTGACTCAGCAGTAGGTGAATCAACAGGAGGTAATGGCTGCTCCTCAACCGGAAACTCATTCTCATCCTCCAATGGTATATACTCAGGGTATATAGGCTCCGGCACTGTTAGTAAGGATCCATGTGGTTGTTGAACATAGGCCTCACGTCATCCTCGTCTGTGAAAATGGTGGTGTCTGTGGCTCTTAAGAGGTCGGTATGTAATCCGGTGATGTAGGGCACGGCTGCATAGGGAGTCCATGTATCCGTATACGATGACTCGTGGAGGAACCTCCATCAGATATCTCCTCCATCGGGCTCCGCCAGAAGATCTACCTGGCTTCGGAATCGGTGTAGACGGGAAGTGTAGGTGACAGCGGAGATGCTGAAGCATTATACTGTAAAAAAACAAAAATAAACTTATATAAAGTATTAATTATAAGAACTCTTATAATTATTATACGTAGTATATTTTATATATGCGCTATATCAATCATGCAAGCTCTTAGTAAAACTACTAATGCTAAAACAGTGTAAGTCATGTAAGATGTATGCTAGATTGCAACAAGTAATGTAGTGTGTCCCGTGTAAATCCCCATTTGTGAAATGCAATGTTTGAAATATGGTATAGTCCAGACAAAAAAACTTTTGAATGGTTCTCTATAACCTTGGCTCTAGATACCAATCTGTAACACCTCCAAATCTGGGTAGCAACGGAATATTGAATATCCAAGGGCGTTACTTCATAGATTCCATAGTCACAAGATATGAGAAACGACCCACTTAAACGTGTCATTTTAGAAAGATTACACTGGATTAACAAATACTTGTTCTTACTAAGTCTTGGCTGCAGAAATTGTTTGACAATATAAGTAAAGATTTCTATTTATAACAAACAATGGTTATAAAAGGTAATACGCCCCATAAATCTTAGTATGACTCTCCAAAGGAGTGACACCTCATTGTATCTTGGCACCTCGTGCATTATAGATCTGAGGAAAAAAACATGCTTAAATCGTCAACATAAAGTTGGTGAATTCTTAGGTTTATGTAAATCAATTGTAGGTACCGCAAGTTTCCAAGTGTATGATTTGCAACAGATGCGAACTCATAAATGTAATTACGTTTTTACCTAAGCTCATGACACTGAAGCGCGACATGTATGAATGCAATAAAATGCCAACATTTGCCCGTGAATGATGTTCATACCGCTACATCCAAATCAGACATGGTATACGTTTGGTTGCTCCGGCAAACCGGCACAGTGGCGCTAATCACCCAAACGGGGTCGTCAATCCAAATATAATTATTTATAACACTCGCGCTTCATAATCTAGTTAATTGACGTTCATGATAATGGACTCTGTGGGTTATCGCTACTTTAGGTAAACACGTACTCATTGTATAAAATTTTGGTATACTTGCGTCCATTGTAAATCAAAGTTTGTTCTCACCCAATAGATTGTAAATAATTTAATAATTGTAATGTCATGGGCTATGAAATCACCTTAGCAGGTTGTTCTCTGTGAGATGATATAATATATCCAATATGGCAAATGAATACACCGTCAAATTCCTAGTAAATAGGTCGTCTGTGTTACAAGTTTAGGCTAACGACTTATAGCATAAATTACAATAAATTATAAATTAATATATACTGTTATCACTTGTGTGGTAGTGCACATGTTTATTGAATTTGTCTTTACTTGATGGCTCTTGGGAAGGTATACGATTACACACGTTCAAGTATATGTATAAACGTTATTAATAAATATACATATTTATTAAGTCGTGTTTTAAATTCGTATAATATCCGATAAATATTATAACTTGTCCGATTCGTTAAGTGTTTGTTAAAATCACTTTCGTTCATAAAATACCCTTAGGTTTTCTATATTTACCAAATCAGTCCCTAGGTTTATGCAAAAATAGGTTATTTATATTTTAAAACCCCTAAGTTTCTTTATTTACACTTTTAGCCCTTCAATTTTAGAAAGATTGAAATTTTTGGTCCTCATACCTTCAAAATAGTCCCTTATGTTTTAGAGATGGCAAAACAGTCCCTAGACTTTTTAAAATTCAGTTTTGACAGTTTCTATCGTAAGTTTCCATTTTTGACACTTTTATTCCCTTAACTTACAAAAATTACATTTTAAGCCCAACTAAGTTTTAACAAGTGGTAATAGGTTTTATTAGCTCCAATAAGCCATATAAGCTGTGGAAGCTTATAAATAAGCTCGGATGAGCTTATTTAGGCTTATTGGGGTTTTGGGTCCGTTAAGGCCCATTAAGAAATTTAAAGGTCCATTTATGATTTTAAAAGCACATAAGCCATTCTTTTGGCTTATATAGAGTTTTATACAAAAACTGTTAGCTAAAAAATATGCTGGGTGAGCTTATTTGTGCTTATTCGTGCTTATTGGCTTGTTAGGACTATAGCCTTCTAACCCGAAAGTTTTCAAAATGTTTATTAAGGCTTTATAATGTGATCCAACTTATTTTCTAGTATAAATAAGCACTTATAGGTCTGTTTTTATTGCTCAGTTTATTTATAAGCCAATAAGCTCGTTAATGGGCTTTTGGGTCCATTATGAACCCGATAAGCATTTTAAGCCCTTGGGCTTGTTCCATTAAGGTCCTATAGCATTTCTTAAGGTACTATCCTAAAGCCTATAAGTTTCATAAGCTCTCAAATAAGTTGTTCAAGTGTGTAAGAGTTAGTGTTCACGTTGGTGTCCACCCTTGCATTTAAACAAAAACATTTAGCTTTTGCTTGTCATTAAATCTCATTTTACACGTTCCTTTGTATTCTAGCACCACACAAGATCGAATATATGTATATATATGTACGTGTGCCACGCATGGGTTGAACCATGCGTGTTCACGCCCACGTAAATTTGTTAATCACATATTAACGTGACCTACACGACTAGACATCAAAGAAACAATTAAAATACGAAGTGTATAAGCTTGAACGCGACTTACAAAGAGTCCTAGAGTCTTGGTGTGTGTTGGGACGAGTAGAATGGCAACCCAAGTGGATTATACCCAACGTATATCGACTCTAAGCTTTGAAGCTTATTAAATAACCCAAGTTCTTAACTCGTGTACCCTTTTATGACTTTGTATGAAGACCTAGTGTTATTTGTAGGTTTGAATGAGATGGTGAAGGTGTTTGTTTGCGTCTTACGACCCGAGACAAGAGGAACAATATGGTTTGTTTGAGAGAGAGTGTTTAGTGAGTTTATGAGTTTTCAAGAAGGGTTTTGTGTCATGTATGATTGAGTATATATAGGCTTAAGACTTGGCTAGCTTTCTAGTTCTCTTAACTAAGCTAAACCGTGCCCTAAGTTAGTGGTTTATGGTTTTCTAGTTATCAAGACATGGTTTTGCTAATACAACCTAGTACAATCCTTAATTACCATATATTTGTACAAGATTTACCTAAGATTTGAAGATCTTTAATTTCATATATGTTGTTGGTGACCGCGGGTATCAAGAGGCAAAGAGAACAAAATGGTTATTAACCATTGAGTAATGAGCTAGTTAGGGACATGTTATACATGTTTTAATTAAACGTAGGTTGTACATGTACTTAAAGGATATTAGGAAGATTTCTAGGTGTATATATGTATGGGACGAATGGTTTTATGGGTTATACTTACCCATATTCGGCCAAAATGAGTTAGTAACACATGATTTGATTAAATTTTGTGTTTAAGGTTTAAAAGTGGTTATTGGTTTGAGTATAGGTAAGTCTAGGTATTTCCGGGGTGTGACTAAATGTATTTTATTGCGAAACGTAAGCCTTTTACGTGACTAATAAAAAATAAAATACACAAAGTTAATAATTATCTTCTTAATAATTATCTAACACTTGATTGACGTAAACCTTAATTTATTTGGTGTCCGTTTACGTTAAATGATTATTTCTAGTCTACGCGATTTAGCTTAAGAGTTAAATTAAAAGTAACGCGTATTGGACTAAAATAAATAGTGAAGAATAATAGAGTCGTAAAATGACCTGAAATTGAGAAATGCTACAGTCTACACCCGTTAAATGTTACAGTCTCCAACCGTTAAAAGAGCTTTTTCCAAATTTTAGATTTTTTTTCCAAATTTTGAACTTTTTTCAAATTTTCGAAAAAAAATATTGATTTGTTTTTCAAAGTCATAATGCCTACAACCCGGAATCCCCGCAAACAAATACCAAAAAGTTTGGAACATTAAATGTACTATACTTAAATGCCAAATAAACAAAAAACAATAATAAAAAAATTCCGAAGAGGATTAAACGAAGCCCTGAACCCAAACCAACATTCCCCCGGTTAAATTTTTTTTGTGAAATCCTTAACAATCTTAACTCCCCTTACAACACTGGCATCTCGAGTCTGTAAAAAAACGTGATTAAAACCCCTTCAGAAAATTAAATGATTAAAAAAAAAAAATAATCAAAGAGAAGCCAAACTGTAATTCCAACTAGAATTCACGAAATAGTAGGTAAATTCGAAGTAGAATGGGTTTAAAGGGATTTTATATTATATTGAAAGAATGGGAATTATGTCTAATGATTTAAGAAGGAGAAATGTTTTTTGGGTGAAAAAAAGAGTAGAAAATTTATAAATCATAAGCCAGAAAATGAAAAATGAAAATGTGAATTTACAGTATTTTGAACTAGTAAAAAAAGGCGAGAAGTTATTGTATTATTGGTTTGGGTTTTTGTTTTGGCCGCTTGTGTTGAATGGCTTCAACAGCCCCCACTTTGGCACGGTACGTGACCTGTGAATTTTCCACATATAACATTCCATCCCCCTTAAAGAGATCCTTGACCACAAGGGTCTAATACAAAATCAAAGAGCTTTTGATCAGCCAAGACATTGCCACCTTCAAGAATACCACTACCCCAATTATTCAGACCATATTCCACCATTTTGACACCATTCTGAACCATCTTTTGATCAGCCAGGACTTCCTGATTCCAATAGAACACTTGTTTAGCACGCAGACTTGTCTTTTCTTTCTTCCTCAAAGGCCATTTCCAAATGTCAAAGTTTCTCTTTCTATGCGTGAATTCGCAATTTGCACCACTTGTGTTCTTTTGTTTATGCCAGTTCCACCTGTGAAAATTCCTAGATCTGCTCCTAAATTTGAATTTGATGTGACTTTCCTTTTTCCTCTTGCACCATTCCCACATGCCAAACTTAAACATCCCATAAGAAAAACTAACTACAAAAACTTTCCTAATTCAATTATGCACATGTATAAAATGTTTAGTCACATGTTCAGAAACTTCCTTCAGCTTCTTTTGTTGATTTAGTAAATCATCATCATTTTGAATTTGACCAGTCTCTAATTTAAGTCGCTCCACTTCTGCTTTGAGTGTCTCGTTCAAAGCATCTCTGAACCATAGCTTGAGCTTCTTGTTCTTAAAAGTTAGACTAGTAGTATTTCGTCGAAGCATTGTCACTTGGGTAGATAGTATTGTTGCCTCAAAAAATGATTAGATCACAAGTGTTTTGGATTTACCACTTTTTACATACACTTTATTTATGAGCAATATGCTTTCATATGAGCATAAAGAATAATACATTTTATAGCTTCCAAAGATGTAACTTATGTTTGTTACTTCCTAAGAGTACCATCTTTTACGGTTGAAGATTGTTACTTCCTAAAGTATTCCAATGCTTTGATACTCTCTTGATTTGATAAGCTATCTGACGATACAGGTTAGAGATTGGAAAACTATTTCACTTGGGATATTGTAACTTTCATTCACGGTTTTCTTCGTTTTGTTTGCTTCTCAGTGGTTACATAGCTTGGATCAAAGAATGCTTTGTTGCTTGGTACTACAGGTTATTGGATGTAATCGTGCAACTTGATACCGTCATGCTAAACTAATATACTACTTAAAAAAAATATGCTACGGAGTATTCATGATTGTTAAATGGCTGGAGAATAAGAAAGTCCGCTCTTTTTATATTACAAGTAAATTTCTTTTATTTGGAATTTTAATGTGGATTCAGCAGTTGCAAATGTGTCGACGAATTCCTCCATTTGTCACACATCGTTGTGGATTAGCAATTAGCCATACAGCTCAAAGAGGCGATGGGTGTTCAATTTGTATTTTGTAAATGGTGTATACATTGTGCATGAAGGAGAGAAAATATGTTTACTGTCACCTTTTTTTTATTTCCCCCCTCTTTTCTTATCTCTATAAGTGAATGTCCTTTCGCGAGTTAGCAATTTTTTCTTAGCCAAACGGTGTAAAAACCCCCGGCTCCGCGTGGGAGCGCGGGTATCAAAACCTCGTTCAAAAACTAGTAATCATTTTTGTAATAATGTTGGCAGACCAATCTCAATGGCTGCATTGTACATCAATAGATAGCTTTAATCTATTTTATTTAAAGGGTGAATACGATCGTATATAATATTTTGGGTTCAGAAAGATGTTAAAAAGTCTTTTTGTAATAGCATAAATAGCTGATAGCTCAAAGAGTTAATCAACCGGTACATGTTAAACCTTTCAGTTTTGATAAGTTTTAAAATTATAATGTTTTGAAATATTTAGCACTCTAGTCTATATCATATACTATTTATAAAGGGTTTACACTTTATTTTTTAATGTAGAAAAATTAAGAGAACTATATATAGAAACCAAAAGTTTATTCAGTTTAAATAGTGTTTAATCTCTAAAACCTCAAACTTTTATTATTTTTCGTTTATAACCTATAAACTTTTTTATCACTACAACTATCTGCCGTTATAAAATCTTGTTGTTATGCACGAATACTCGTCTAGTTAAAACTAAATAATCTGGATGTTCAAGCGGTATACAAATTTCATGTCATTATAAATCTTGTGTTTTGCACGAATACTCGTTAGTTAAACTAAATATCTATCCTTTTATAAGATATTCGTAAAAAATATTAATACATTAGTTGTGCTTAACTGCTTATTATATATATATACTATATTTGGAATAAAACTACGTCGTTTTGACGTAGTTGCTACAGTGCCGGCCCATTGGGCTCTCACTTTGGGCCGGCCCATTTGACTTTTTTTACGTTAGTTGCTATTAGTACCGGCCCATTGGGCTACCATTTTGAGCCGCTAATTTGACTTTTTTTTTCTTTAATAGGCATACTTGATAAACTATCCACTTTAAAAAAAACTTCTTTCATAACTTTTTTATGCACCAACATACACAATATTGTGAAATTTTTTTAGAAATTTTTGAGAATTTTAAAAAAAAGGATATATACGTAATTTTGAAATAAAATGAGGGATATATATGTAAAAATTAAGTTAGTTTGGATATATATGTAATTTCTCTGCAAATTAAGGATATATATGTAATTCCCCCTTTAGAAAAAAAGAAAATGATATTTGTGTTTTTGTGATCATTGTAACAACTAACTGTAAGGGTGGAATGTTTATTGATTTCATTAACTGTAGAATCGGTACACTATATACAATTATATATATATATACTATATTTGGAATAAAACTACGTCGTTTTGACGTAGTTGCTACAGTACCTGCCCATTGGGCTTCTACTTTGGGCCAGCCCATTTGACTTTTTTTTTCTTGTTCTTTAACTATGCAACTTGAAAAAAAAATTGTTCGGCACAAAATAGGAAACAAAATTACAAAAATACTTATTTATTCATATCAAATAATTAATATAAAATTTAAAAATACTTTAATTTTTAAATATAATAGATAGATAATATTAAATAAATAAATAAATAAATAATAAATAAATATTAATTTTTAAATAAATAATAAATAATAATTTTTAAATAATTATATAAATATTATAACTTAAATAAATAAATAATATAATTTAATTAATATATTATTATAAATAAATTAATAATAATAATAATTTAAAATAATACAAAATAATTAATAATAATAATAATAATAATATTAATAATAATAAATAAAATAAATAAAATTAAAAAAAAATTAAATAAAAAATAAATAAAAAAATAAAAAATAATAAAAAATAAAAAAATAATAAAAAAATAAAAAAAATAAAAATAATAATAATTATAATAATAATAATAATAATAATAATAATAATAATAATAATAATGATAATAATAAAAAAAAATTATTTTTGATGATAAAAAAATATCAAATTCCAAAGGAATTTGAACTTTCCTTCGTTTTAGGATGGAATGTTAATTCCACACATAAAGGAATTTGTGGTATTTCATTACATTAATTCCGCGAACCAAACACATTATGGAATTGGAATCAGATTTTGAATTCAAACATTCCGTCAACCAAACACGTTTTGAAATTGGAATCAGATTCCAATTCCATAAGAATGTGAAGATTCCTGCGCGATCCAAACGACCCTAACTGTAAGGGTGGAACGTTTATTGATTTCATTAACTGTAGAATCGGTACACTATATACAATTATATATATATATATATACTATATTTGGAATAAAACTACGTCGTTTTGACGTAGTTGCTACAGTACCAGCCCATTGGGCTTCTACTTTGGGCCGGCTTATTTGACTTTTTTTTTGTTTTTCTTTTTCTTTAACTATGCAACTTGAAAAAAAAATTGTTCGGCACAAAATAGGAAACAAAATTACAAAAGTACTTATTTATTCATATCAAAAAATATCCACGACATGAGACCAAACACATAAGCCCATATAAAAAAAAGAAACTATTGCACAAAATAATAAAAAAAAATTGCTCAGCACAAAATAAGAAAAAAAATTACAAAAGTATTGATTTATTCAGATCAAAAAATACCCATGACATGAAAAAAAAAGCCGCACAAAAGACAAAAAAAAGAAAAAAAAATTAACGTCCCGCATCAACGCGCGGGCAGTCATGCATAACACATATTTACCCAAATCTCATTATATATTATATATATATATATACTATATTTGGAATAAAACTACGTCGTTTTGACGTAGTTGCTACGGTACTGGCCCATTGGGCTCCCACTTTGGGCCGGCCCGTTTGACTTTTTTTTTGATGTAGTTGCTATAGTACCGGCCCATTGGGCTCCCACTTTGGGCCGGCCCATTTGACTTTTTTTTTTTGTTTTTCTTTTTCTTTAACTAGGCAACTTGAAAAAAAAAATTGCTCGACACAAAATAGGAAACAAAATTACAAAAGTACTTATTTATTCATATCAAAAAATATCCACGACATGAGACCAAACACATGAGACCAAACACATAAGCTCATATAAAAAAAGAAACTATTGCACAAAATAAAAAAAAAAAATTGCTCAGCACAAAATAAGAAAAAAAATTACAAAAGTATTGATTTATTCAGATCAAAAAATACCCACGACATGACGCCCAACACATAAGCCCATATAAAAAAAACTGTTAAACATAAGACAGGAAAAAAAAAGCCGCAGAAATACAAAAAAAAATACAAAAAAGAAAAAAAATTTAACGCCCCGCATCAACGCGCGGGCAGTCATGCATAACACATATTTACCCAAATCTCATAAAAATCTATAATAAAATAAACACCGCCCCGCAGCAACGCGCGGGCAACTACGCTTGTTACAATAATAATTTTAGAACCGGGCTTGAGCCCAATGCATACACATACAATAATATGGGCTAACACTCCCCTGCAGTTGGAGCGGGAGAACATCGGACACTCAAACTGGTGTGAAACTCATCAAATAATGCTGAAGGCAAGCCTTTAGTGAAAATATCCGCGTACTGATAACGTGAAGAAACATGAAGAACGCGAACCTGGTCAGCAGCAACTGAATCTCAGAAAAAATGTATATCAATCTCAATATGCTTCGTACGCTGATGTTGAACCGGATTAGAAGACAAATACACAACACTAACATTATCACAGTAAACAAGCGTAGCGGAAGACAACGGTGTGTGTAACTCACGTAAAAGATTCCTCAACCAACAAGTTTCAACAACAGCATTGACAACACCACGATACTCTGCCTCCGCACTAGAATGAGAAAGCGTCGGTTGACGCTTAGAGGACCAAGAGAGTAAGTTGTTGCCAAGAAATACACAGTAACCTGAAGTCGATCTCCGAGCAGTGGGGCAACCAGCCCAATCCGCATCCGAATAAGAAACCAAATCTGTAGTAGAGGATAAAAATAATTGCAATCCATAATCCAAAGTACCACGGACATATCTCAAAACCCTCTTAAGAGCCGAGAAATGAGACTTCCGAGGATCATGCATATAAAGGCAAACCTGCTGAACGGCATAAGAAATATCAAGGCGAGTGAAAGTAAGATACTGTAGAGAGTCCGCAAGACTCTGGTATAATTTCAGATCATAAACCGAATCACCATCATCACCCAGTTTGGACTCAGTATTAACAGGAGTCCTACTGGAGTTACAACGAACCATACCAGCCCGCTCAAGGATCTCAGTAGCATACTTATGCTGAGATAAAAACATCCCTGAAGAACTACAGGTAACATAAATAACCAGAAAATAATTAAGAGAATCGAGATCTGTCACAAAAAACTCCTGATGTAATGAACGAATACTCTGCTGCAATAAAGTCTTAGAAGAAGCAGTGAGGACAATATCATCAACATATAATAACAAATAAGCAGTATTCATCCCCTATTTGTAGATAAATAAAGATGAGTCACATCGACTATGATGAAACCCAACTCGAGTAATATAAGAAGTAAAACGCTGAAACCAAGCTCGAGGAGCTTGCTTGAGCCCATAAAGAGACCGCTGTAATAAACACACATAATCAGGATGCACAAAATCTTGAAAACCTGGAGGCTGATGCATATAAACTGTCTTAGATAAGTCACCATGAAGAAAGGCATTCTTGACATCCAGCTGATGAATCGGCCAGTTTCGAGAAGTAGCCAAACTAAGAACAGTCCAAATAGTACCTGGCTTAACAACCAGACTAAAGGTCTCATCAACATCAATACCCTTTAGTTTGGTACTACCATTCGCCACAAGACGAGCCTTGTAGCGACTAAGAGTGCCATCCGCCAAATATTTATGATGAGACAATTACATACAAAGAACGATATTTGTGTCCATAGGTCGAGGCACAAGAGTCCAAGTGTTATTCTTAATAAGCGCATTGTATTCATCATTCATAGCATTTTTCCAATTTGGATCATTAAACGCATCTCGATAAGATTTCGGTAAAGGAGAAACGAAAGACACATGAAGACTGAGACGCTGAATGGGAGGATTAAGCTCGACACGAAAGCGTGTGACCATGGGATGAACCGAAACCGAATTTGGGTTAGTGGTGGTTGGGGTCGAGAATAACAGGGTGTTGGTTTAAATTTTGGTTTTGGGCCGTGAGTTGATGGGAATCCACATGGGAAGTAGGAGCTGTTGTGAAGCTTTAGGCTGCAGCTGATGCTTGGGGCAAAGATGGGAGTTGGGTTGAGTCTTGCGAATGGGCCTCGGGTAGTGATGGTTGGGATGGAGTATGTATTGTAGGGGATGGGATATCTATTTGTGTGTCAAAATGCATGTGTGGGGAAACTGGAGTTATGGGCTCAATAACAGGAGGTTGTGAAGTGATTGGTGGCATTAGGTCGATTAAATCATCTAAAAAAGGAGTTGTGGTTGGAATATGAGAGCCATAGGGAAAAACGGTTTCATCGAATGTAACATGGTGAGATATAATTATTTTATTGGTTTTTGAAATCAAGACAACGATACCCACAGTGATTTGAAGCATGGCCCAAAAATATAGAGGATGTGGCGCGTAATCGAGTTTGTGATTAGGATAAAGATGAGGGTAACATAGACACCTAAATGTGCATAAAAGGCTATAGTCCGGGTTCTTTCCAAACAAACGAGTATGGGGTATTTTGTTGGAAACAACGGTGGAAGGCAAAATATTGAGTAAGTGTATGGCCATATTAAGAGCTTCAACCCAAAAAGTTGGTGGAAGATTGGCTTGAAAAAGTAAGGTTCGAATGAGATTATTGATGGTGCGAACCATGCGCTCGGATTTACCATTTTGTTGGGAGGTTTTTGGACATGAGAAACGAAACTCAATGCCATTTTTTGCAAACCGTTTATGTAAGTCGCGGTTGTCGAACTCACTACCATGATCACACTAAAATGACTTTATTTCACACTTAAACTAAGTGCGAACATATGTACGAAACAACATAAATTTAGACAAAATATCAGATTTATTAAGCAAAGGATAAACCCAAACAAAGTGCGAATAATGATCCAGAAACTAGACATAGTATTTGTAACCTGACAGACTCGGAACGGGTTAAGTCCACACATCCGAGTGAATAATGTCAAAACAAGAAGTAAGTATAGTATCGGAACTAGCAAACGAAAGCCTCACATGTTTGCCAAGCTGACAAGCACGACAAAGGACGAAAGGCTTCTCTTTATTACACGAAATAAAATTATGAGAAACAAGACGACGTAACACGTCACTTCCTGGATGACCAAGACATTGGTGCCACGTATGCTGACTGATAAGAAAAGCTTGAGGAATCAGAGATGGATTTGTGACCGGGTAAAGATCCCCCGTGTTATCACATCGGAGAAGCACCTGACGCATCATGAAATCCTTAACAGAAAAACCAAACGCATCAAATTCAACAGTGCAATTATTATCACGAACAAACTGACGAACATATATTAGATTTTTAACAATATGAGGGGTAATAATGACATTATTTAGGTGAAGAGACCGCAAGGGAGTTGGCAAAATACTATGACCCGTATTGGTGACGGGTATAGAATGACCTTCACCAACCGAGACAGACAGATAACAACACGTATTAAAAATGACACTAAGACTATTAGCAAAATTATTAAGATGAGAGCTCGCACCTGTATCCATATTCCAGGCACCAGTAGAAGGATCATAAAGCGTCTCGACTGTAAAAGCATGATGTAAGGTGGTCTCCTGTCCCGGGGTAGGCGTGGGCCCTGCTGACCTAGGATGAGCTACGACGTGTTAGGACGGGTGACTAGTGGGCTAGGCCAGGCTAACTGTAGAATAACCAAACTGGTAGGGCGAGGTGGGCTGTTGGGCTGGTAAGTAAGGTAAATCGGGTGAAGAAGCCACATAACCATTGGGCCACACAACTAGGCCTATTGAATGAGCTGATGGGATATACTAGTATGTACTGGGTGGTACAATTTATGGGCCAACAGTGGCATGATATGAATCTGGAGGGACATTATTTGGGCTCGTGTTTGGTACCACAAAAGTAGCAGACGCAACAGTGGCATGTGTAGAAGTCCCACTAGTATTTGATGATGTTAAATTTGTGTTTAATCTAACTGTCCTAAAAGTTTAGTCAAAAGCTCATCTGTATGATTCCCCGTTATAGTTTTATTCCCACTAGGCTTAGCATTCCCATCATGAACAAACTTGCACTCATTTCCCAAACGACATGAACCTCTTGCAAAATTGTAACACGGCCGCCAAGACTTAACTTAGGGATTAGAAGGACGATGAGTAATACCTGTTTCGGCCATAAGCTCCATAGGAGAAGAGGACGACGAATCCACAGGTAGAGATAGAGACTTGGACTTTAACCGCATCTCTTCGGTAGTTAACATTGAACGTGTCGTTTTAAGATCGGGAAAGGTGTCCTTATGGTGCATAATACCACATGCTTAATCATACTTGTCGGGCAAGCCTTCGAGAGCGAAAGTAACAATATCTTCACTACTAATGGGAGATCCAAGGCTTGTGAGAATGGTAGTAATCGGCTCAGTCTTCCTAAAGTAGGCATCCATGCTTAAATCGCCAAGTTTGATCAATCTTAACTCCGCCTTCAAGGCAATGGTACGTGACTGTTTGTTGTCTTTGACAATTTCGGTAATGAGATCCCATGCTTCCTTAGCGGATTTTGGACGTTCCACAACCAACCTTGCTTGAAGCGAGTCTAAAAGAGTCGTAAAGATCCATGAGAGGACGATTTTATCCACTTTGAGCTCTTCTAGAGTAAGAGGGGTGGGGGTACTTGGTGCGGGGCCAGTTGTAAATCCACGAATATACTTATTCACCTCATAGCCATAGCAAAGTTGTTCGAAAAAGAACTCCCATGATCCATAATTTCAGTTTTCGAGGTCAAGATTAACGGGAACCCTCATGAGAAGATGATGGTGCGTGACTTGGGAGAGTTTGTCCAAAAGGAGGGTAGTAGGAGTAGCATCAGATCCGGTCATTGTTAGGGTTTGGATGTTATGAATGGTATTGTTTCGTGGTTGAGAGGTAAAGAGACTATCGTGTTAGGGTTTGTAATACTATGAATCCAAAGAAAAACAATAAAATAAACCGCTCGTGACCTTAGCACGAACAACAGGTGACTATCGTGTGGATTCGTGACCGAAGCACAAATCACAAACACAACAAAATAAGAATAGGCGATATGATTAGGGAGGTATAAGGGATTTGTGTTTAATCGGCAGGGTAGGGTTTTATTTTAGGGTTTTGGGATCGTGCGGCTTGATACCATGTAAGTGTGGAATGTTTATTGATTTCATTAACTCTAGAATCGGTACACTATATACAATTACAATGATAATTCTAGAACCGGGCTTGAGCCCAATGCATACACATACAATAATATGGGCTAACACTAACAACCATCAAATGACTAAGTTGTAGTACATCTAAATTTTCTAAAAACCTATATGCAAAGCCTTCTTTGAAAGTGAGCGAGGTGAGCGGTCGCACAGGCCCTCAAAAACTTTAGGAGCCTTAAATTTCTCCCGTTAACAATTCTATGCATACGTACACATATTTTTCTCAAAGAAAAAAGTATATAGTTGAGAAAATGTTGAACGTTTAAATAACTAATTTGCATTATATCTTCTGAATGGTGACACTATATATTTAACATTCATTATCCAAAAGTCTCGTTATGTAATTTCGTCCAGGGTTTTCTAAAATTTCAAAATTTTAAGGACTCCCCTATCTATATGGCTATTTTACTAATATACATGTCAAGGTGGTCAAGTAAAGAGTTAGAAGTAGTCACGAGGATATCTCGTTGAACAATTTGAAAGATAAAACCTCATTCGATTTTATCGTTGTGTTTACATAAAAAAACTAAATCACGTCTGCCTCCTTAAAAATATTTCTATAAAGAAAGGTAATTGTAAATATACGAAATCATCAAAACCAAATTTATCTATACTACATATAAAGCATTTAGCTACAATTCTTGAAATTAAAAAAGTGAAAAACTGAATTTTAACTACGGAAAGTATTTGCTAATTACGGAAGGTATTTGCTAGGCTGAATTAACTAAAAGTAGTTATAGAAAGTTTTGAATTCAGTAACTAATATGGAAAGATTGACACAAAAAGGGAAGGGTTGACATAGTTTTCTCACTGAAATTTTTATTCACAGAATGTATTGAATTGTATCCTTAATGTACACGTTTGACTTTTATAATGTGTAGTTGTAACTTAAAAAACTGTATATGGGAAGGATCTTTTCCATTGCCTATATAAACAAAAATTCATTCCATAAATCAAGTCTAATAGGTATCCAGAGACAAGGAATCAAGAAGAGCAAATAATCTTCACACATAGAGTACAAAAAGGCATGAGGCCGGCTGTGTGTGGGAGGTGGTAAAGAGAGGTGTAGATTTTGAAGATAATAAGGCATTTGCTTGATCTTCTTTCTTTCTTCTTTGGTGTTCTTCATTGACAATTTTCACTGGCTAAAATTGTTTCTTCTTTTCATCAAATACTACTCGAACTTTTCTTCTTCATTCAATACAATTCTTTCATCCTTATGAAGTTCCTATGTCGTATTTAGTTTTCTACAACTAACTATAAGATGTGACTCATTCTTTCTTTGTTTTTCTTCCTTTTGCACTTGCAGCCCAAATGACTCATACGTGATGCCTTATCTTACCCTCTTGTCCTTATATTGTAAGTTTTCCTGCATTTGGAGCCCAAATGACCCGGAGGTGATAGTGTTGTAGGAGCTAAACAGGAATGGATCTTGGTTCTCAAATGAGTTTAAGATAGTTGACTTTAGTTGCTTCTATCAATTTTATGAGATGGTTTGAAACTTGTACAATATTAAATTTCATTGTTAATTCATTCACATTAATTTATGTTTGCAATACCTTATGTTTTTCTAATTGAAAGTTGGCTAATTTATATTTAAATTAAGTTTCCTAAAGTCAAAAATAGAAGTATAAAAATATATACCGATCATTGAGAGTTGATTATTCAATGCAAAGAATATAAAGTACATTTTGATAAAATAAGAGAAGAGTTGATCAACTTGAAAATCAAATGATCACGGGTAAGTGTTAACTTGTGTATCCTTGTGTATAATATGAGCATTAACTTGTGTATCCTTGCCATTTAAATGGCAACCATAAAATAAATTGTACACCTTTCGTCCCAAAAAGAGTGTCCACAACAAAATTTGGACAAATTATGATATGTGTAATTAATGCTAGTTTTGATTGATAAAAAATCATTTTTACCCTCGTAGTTAATATTGAAATTAGGAATGAGTCGTTAATGCATGTTTTGATTATAAGGGTAAAGTAGGAAAACAAGTCATCATTACTATCCAAAAATAAAATCTTGACACTTTTTTGGGACAAACATAAATAGTAAGGTAGACACTTTTTTTAGGACGGATGGAGTAATGTTTATATATACTACATATAAAGCAGTTAGCTACTTTTCTTGAAATTTCAACATTGTTGAAAAAAGTATTTTAGGAAATGTTGAAAAACTTTAAATCGGCTTGAATACATACAAGCATTGAAAGTATTTTAGGAAATGTTGTAATTGTTTATTCCCACCAAATCTTGAATGTTAAAAAGTTGAAACTATTTTAGGAAGTTCTTAATAATTTCGGTTGTAAACATAGAAGTTCCACTATTGATGTTCGGTTGTTGTGAACTTCACAAGAAGTTTCACAACTCCCTAGGCAATGTACCTAACCGTTGTTGTGTAGTATAGGCAAGACTCGGGGGGTTGTTATCGTTCTCTAGGAGAATAGGTTAGGAAGGATCGAACATAATATAACAGAGGTCTAAGGGGTTGAGAGAAGATTGTTTTTGTATTTTATATTATATGAAAGCAAGTAAAATTCTGGTTTTGAGAGGTTGGTTTTGGTTTTAGCTAATTAAACTAATAATAAATCTAAATTACTTTGGTGAAAACTTATATGGTAAGCGAACGTATTTACTTAATCATGCACTACTCCTTAGTTTGCTTCTCCTAATATATTGCTTTGTCACACTTGTGATGATATGTGTAAGTATTTCCTTAGTCATGAATGAATTACATGAAAATGCCGTCTATGTAATATTCCGTTAAGGCAACACACAAGTAAGGTAGTATCAAGACTATTACAAGGCACCTAAGAGTACATTACATGCATTAAAATACTTAAGAGGGATCAATCATATTAGGGGTAAGGTAGTTGATATGTGAGAAATCACATATCCATTTTATATAAAAAATGACCCTAAAAAGATGAAATAATGCAAATTATGCTTGTATATTATGTATTTTGTCTTTTGTGATGTGTAGGTGCGGATATTTCAAATATCACATGAAGAAGGCCAAAATGGGATAAAACACGAGCACAGGATTGGAAAATGTAACACCCCTAAAAATCAGGTCGCAGCGGAATGGTAACAATGTGGTGCTACTTTAGGGCACAAAACACAAGTCACGAAAAACGACTTTAAAATGGACGTTTTAAATAAAATCATATTCTATTTAAAAGATCAGAGTTGCAACACGTTTTATTTATAATGTATTAGAAAACATTGTCAAAACGTTTGTCAAATAGTACTCAAGTTATTAAGCCTTCAAAAATATATATATATCCGCGCGACTCGAATGCTCCCAATGCTCCACTAGCAAAATAGTAACCTGAAAATACATGCTAAAACGTCAACAATAATGTTGGTGAATTCATAGGTTTAAGTAAAAAGCA